>WNWK01022778.1:0-27500 GCA_009830355.1 Cherax destructor
CAATTTGTTGGCTAAAAATTGATTTTTTTGGAGACCCCCAGGAAATAACCCTAAACCATGTTTTTAATTATTAACAATTTTTAACACGAGGACCGTAACTACCATGCTAAATGAGGGTCTACTGTACATTGCACCTTACTTTGGTCTCACAATCCACATAAGTTACGTAAAAAAAAAATAGTGAAAAAAAACAAGAAACCTATGAAAGGATGAAACCAAAGTTTACGGAGAGTGGCATTCGCCGCTGTTGCCATACACGGCTCATTTTTTGCCAACTTTATTCCTCTATATCTCGGTAAGATTGATCGCAAATTTTTTGGGGGATTTAAACAATCAGAAAAATAATCTTAACATTTTGATAAGAAATTTTTTTTTTTTTTTCAAATATTTCCAAATAGAATGACAGTTTCAGAGAGGGTCTCCGACAGTCAAAGGGTTAAGAAAGTCCATTAAATCCACAATTGTCCATTATTGTTATTTTTATTTATTTAATTCCATGCATGTCGTAAGAGTCGACAAACATGCCGGGAGCAAGGGGCTAGTAACCTCTTCTCCTGTATACATTACTAAAGTTAAAAGAGAAAATTTGTTTTTCTTTGGGCCACCACGCCTGGTGGGAAACGGCTGATTTGTTGAAAGAAGAAGAAAGATTTATATATTTTTTATTAACACATCAACTGTTTCACCAAAGCAGGTTGGCTCAAAAAGAAAAAACTTTCATCATCATTCACTCCACTGTCTTGCCAGAGGCATGCCTACCACTACAGTTATAAAACTGCAACATTAACATCCCTCCTTCAGAGTGCCAGCACAGTACTTCCCATCTCCAGGAATGAAGTCCGCCTGCCGGTTTCTGAATCCCTTCATAAATGTTACCTTGCTCACACTCTAACAGCACGTAAGTACTAAAAAATTTGTCTCCATTTGCTCCTATCTAACACCCACGCACGCTTGATGGAAGTCCAAGCCCTTGCACACAAAACCTCCTTTACCCCTCCCTCCAACCTTTTCTTGGCAGACCCCTACCCCGCCTTCCCTCCACTACAGATCATACATCTTGTCATTCTATTTCGTTCCATCCTCCTACGTGTCCAAACCATCTCAATAACCCTTCTCAGCTCTCTGGATAATAGTTTTGTAATCCCACACCTCCTAATCTCCAAACTACGGATTCTGTGCATTATATTCACACCACACACTGCCCTCAGACATGACATCTCCACTGCCTCCAACCTTCTCCTTATTGCAACATTCACAACCCATCTTCACACCCTTACAAGAGTGTTGGAAACTATACTGTACTCTCATACATTCCCTCTTGCTTTCATGGATTAAGTTCTTGTCTCCACAAACTCCTCAGTGCACACTCACCTTTTTCCCCTCAATTTATGATTTACTTTCATCTTTCAGACTCATCCGCTGACACGTCCACTCCCAAATATATGAATACATTCACCTCCTCCATTCTCTCTCCCTCCAGTCTGATATCCAATCTTCTGTTACCTAATTTTTTTTATCCTCATCACCTTACTCTTTCCAATATGTATTCACTTTAATTTCCTTCTTTACATACCCTACCAAACTCATCAACCAACCTCTGCAACTTCACTTCAGAATCTCCCAAAAGCAGTGTCATCAGCAAAGAGCAACTGTGATAACTCCCACTTTGTGTTAGATTCTTTATCTTTTAACCCCACACCTCTTTCCAACACCCGAGCATTCACTTCTCTTATTATTGTTATTTTTATTTTATTAACACATCGGCCATTCCCACCAAGGCAGGGTGGCCCAAAAGAAAACTTTCATCATCATTCACTCCATCACTGTCTTGCCAGAGGGGTGCTTTACACTACAGTTATAAAACTGCAACATTAACACCCTCCTTCAGAGTGCAGACACTGTACTTCCCACTCCAGGACTCAAGTCCGCCTGCCGGTTTTCCTGAATCCCTTCATAAATGTTACTTTGCTCACACTTCAACAGCACATCAAGTATTAAAACCATTTGTCTCCATTCATTCCTATCAAATACGCCACGCATGCTTGCTGGAAATCCAAGCCCTCGCACACAAAACCTCTTTTACCCAATCCCTTCAACCTTTCCTAGGCTGACCCCTACCCCGCCTTCCTCCACTACACATTTATACAATCTCGGCATTCTGTCGTCCATTCTCTCTACATGTCCGAACCACCTCAACAACCCTCCTCAGCCCTCTGGATAATAGTTTTGTAATTCCGCAACCTCCTAATTTCCAAACTCCGAATTCTATGCATTATATTCACACCACACATTGACCTCAGACATGACATCTCCACTGCCTCCAGCCTTCTCCTTGCAACATTCATCACCCATGCTTCACACCCTTATAAGAGTGTTGGTATAACTATACTCTCATACATTCCTCTTTACTTCCATGGACAAAGTTCTTTGTCTCCACAGACCCGAAGTGCTCCACTCACCCTTTTCCCTCATCAATTCTATGATTCACCTCATCCTTCATAGACCCATCTGCTGACATGTCCACTCCCAAATATCTGAATACATTCACCTGTCTATACTCTCTCCCTCCAATCTGATATCTAATCTTTCGTCACCTAATCTTTTTGTTATCCTCATCACCTTACTCTTTCCTATACGTACTCACTTTCAATTTCTTCTTTACATACCCTACCAAATTCATCCACCAACCTCTGCAACTTCTCTTCAGAATCTCCCAAAGCACAGTGTCATAAGCAAAAGCAACGATGACAACTCCCACTTTGTATTTGATTCTTTGTCTTTAACCCCACACCTCTTGCCAAGACCCTCACATTCACTTCTCTTACAACCCCATCTATAAAAACAGTGGTCCCCCGCCTAATGAACAAAATTCATTCCAGACGCCTGCTCAAGTGCCATTACCAAACAAATTTACTTAATTAAGAAATATTGTCACGTAAGTTAGTCAATTTCAGACCCCCAAAAATACATTTCCACAAGCACTTACAATATTATACTTACATAATTGTATGATTTCCGGGTGTTCGTTAGCGGGGTCCATATATTGAACAACCATGGTGACATCACACATCCTTGTCTAAGGCCTACTTTTACTGGGAAATAATCTCCTCTCTCCTACACACTCTAACCTGAGCCTCACTATCTTCATAAAAGCTCTTCACTGCTTTCAGTAACCTACCTCCTATTCCATACACCTGCAACATCTGCCACATTGCCCCCATATCCACCCTATCATACATATTTTCCAAATCCATAAATGCCACAAAACCTCTTTACAATTATCTAAATACTGTTCACCTATAGTTTCACTGTAAACACTTGGTCTACACACCCCCACCTTTCTTAAAGCCCCCTTGTTCATCTGCTATCCTGCTCTCCGTCTTACTCTTAATTCTTTCAATAATAACTCTACCATACACTTTACCTATTATACTCAACAGACTTATTCCCCTATAATTTTTGCACTCTTTTGTCCCCTTGCCTTAATACAAAGGAACAATACACGCTCTCTGCCAGTATCGGGTACCTTACCCTTTTCATACATTTATTAAATAATAGCACCAACCACTCCAAAACTATATCCCTGCCTGCTTTTAACATTTCTACCTTTATCTCATCAATCCCAGCTGCCTTACCCCCTTTCATTCTACCCACTGCCTCACGAACTTCCCCCGCACTCACAACTGGCTCTTCCACACTCCTACAAGATGTTATTCCTCCTTGCCCTATACACGAAATCACAGCTTCCCTGTCTTCATCAACATTTAACAACTCCTCAAAATATTCCCTCCATCTTCCCAATACCTCTAACTCTCCATTTAATAATTCTCCTCTCCTATTTTTAACTGTCAAATCCATTTGTTTCTTAGGCTTACTCAAATTATTAATCTCACTCCAAAACTTTTTCTTATTTTCAACAAAATTTGTTGATAACATCTCACCCACTCTCTCATTTGCTCTCTTTTTAAATTGCTTCACCACTCTCTTAACCTCTCTTTTTCTCTCCATATACTCTTCCCTCCTTGCATCACTTCTACTTTGTAAAAACCTCTCATATGCTAACTTTTTCTCCCTTACTACTCTATTTACATCATCATTCCACCAATCGCTCTTCTTCCCTCCCGCACCCACTTTCCTGTAACCACAAACTTCTGCTGAACACGCTAACACTACATTCTTTAACCTACCCCATACAACTTCGACCCCATTGCCTACACTCCACTAGACCATCTATCCTCCAATAGTTGTTTATATCTTACCCTAACTGCCTCCTCTTTAGTTTATAAACCTTCACCTCTCTTACTTACTGCTTCTATTTTCCTTGTATCCCATCTACCTTTTACTCCCACTTTAGCTACAACTAAAAGTGATCTAATATATCTGTGGCCCCTCTATAAATATGTACAGTGGACCCCCGAGTTTCGTAAAAACTTTACTCCTGAAGTCTGCTCAAGCACTATTACCGAACGAACTTACTCCCTTAAGAAAAAATATCACGTAGGTTAGTCTATTTCAGACCCCCAAAATATACTTCCACATGCACTTAAAATATTATACTTACATAACTGTACGATTTCCGGGTATTCGTTAACCGAGGGTCCACTGTACATCCTGAAGTCTATTCAAGTCTTTTATCTACCAATACGTAGTCCAACAAACTACTGTCATTACGCCCTACATCATATCTTGTATACTTATTTATCCTCTTCTTCTTAAAATATGTATTACCTATAACTAAACCCTTTCTATACAAAGTTCAATCAAAGGGCTCCCATTATCATTTACACCTGGCACTCCAAACTTACCTACCACACCCTCTCTACATGTTTCTCCTACTTTAGCATTTAGGTCCCCTACCACAATTACTTCTCACTTGGTTCAAAAGTTTCTATACATTCGCTTAACATCTCCCAAAATCTCTCTCTCTCTTCTACACTCTCTCTTCTCCAGGTGCATACACGCTTATTATAACCCACTTTTCGCATCCGACCCTTATTTTAATCCACATAATCCTTGAATTTACACATTTATATTCCCTCTTCTCCTTCCATAACTGGTCCGTCAACATTATTGCTACCCCTTCCTTAGCTCTAACTCTCTCAGATACTCCTGACTTAATCCCATTTATTTCTCCCCACTGAAAGTCGCCTACCCCTTCAGCTTTGTTTCGCTTAGGACCAGGACATCCAACTTCTTTTCATTCATAACATCAGCAATCATTTCTTTCTTATCATCCGCACTACATCCACGCACATTCAAACATCCCAGTTTTATAAAAAAAAATTCTTCTCTTTTTTAGTAAATGTGTACAGGAGAAGGGGTTACTAGCCCATTGCTCTCGGCATTTTAGTCGCCTTTTTAGTCGACACACATGGCTTACGGAGGAAGGATTCTTTTCCACTTCCCCATGGACAATAGAGGAAATAAAGAAGAACAAGAGCTATTAGGAAAAAGAAGAAAAACATAGATGTGTGCATGTATATATATGCATGTGTATGCCTGTGTAGTGTGACCTACATGTAAGTAGAAGTAGCTAGATATACCTGTTATCCAGCGTGTTTATGAGACAGAAAAAAAGACACCAGCAATCCTATCATCATGTAAAACAGTTTCAGGTTTCTGTTTCACAGTCACCTGGCAGAACGGTAGTACCTCCCTGGGTGGTTGCTGTCTACCAACCTACTACCTTGTTATGATCACAGAAAAACAATTTCATTGTCTTAATTTAATGAATCAGCTTCAGACTTTCAACGCTGGTGTATCCTACCAGAAAGAAGGTTTTGATTTTTTTTTGAGTGTGTAGGTGTCAGTTTACAATTTAATTTAAAAATTATGCAGTATAATTTTCCACATAATATCTCAAAACGTAAATTCTGAATGACTTCAAACTTACCTGCCTGATAATAAATCTGATGTACAGTAAGATTCACTATGAATTTAGGCTGTGTATATACAAATTTGTCAATTTATTAACATTAAAAAATGGAGTTAAGGGTTTCTGTGCAATAACAGGAGAATGCCTCTTCTGACTGGCTTGAAACTTTAGGTGCTGGTGCATTTCCTCAAGAGGGAGATTCACATTGCTGCTGGGCTGTGCCTGTCCAAATTTGTAAAATTTATTAAACAATGTGATGTTAGTTTGTGTGATAACTGGAGAATGTTTCTTCTGACCAACTTCAAGTTTTCACTGCTGGTGCCTCTTATTTAAAAGATGATTTAGATTAGATTTTTGCTGTGTAGGTGCCTTTGCCAGTTTTACTGAAGAAATTGTGAAAATTGAAACACTGTTGGTTTCCATGTAATAACTTATGAATGTCATTTCTCATCAGCTTCAACCCTCCAATGCTGATGTATCTTACTGGAAGTAAGCTTCAGTGTGTTATTGGCTTGTTTAGGTGCTAAGTTGCCCATGTTATTTTTTCTCATAGCCAGGCAGTTAAATGATCATATCTCCAGAACATGGGGCAGACCAGACAAAAATACCATGACTCATGCAATCATAATGCACGAGTGCAAACAACTCGCTGAACAAAGTTGGATAAACATCTGCCAAGCCAGTCCTAGTGCACTGTCCTGCAATTTTTTAGAAGTGGTTTACTTACTATGGGTTTCAACCTAACTACATTCAGTGAGTTTTTAAAACCACCATATTTTTCTTATGTTATATATGGTCAATTCAAGAATTTTATGCTGGACCAGTGACCCAGGCCATTCTAATGACCAAAAACTATTTGTGCTCAGCTTTCACTCAAAACAAATAGAAAAATTGCCTTTTATTTGTAGAATACTGGAAATAGAAGTTGTTCAGATGGTGTTTTAGTCTGGATCTCAATGTAAGTTATGACTTTTAGATAGATAATTGACTAGCAAAACTACCATTCAGCACACCAAGGGGCATGATGCCACATGTCCTCGCCAACTATGGCATGGGATCTTCACAGTAGATGCTCTGGATAACCTTGATCACAATCAAAGCATCACTTCACAGAACAGGTATCACAGTTCCCAACCAAGCCCAATATGGGAGTCTGTCAGGATGGAATAATCATGCCAATGCCAGGCACAAATAGGTATCACTCATTGCCTGAGAGCTTCATTACCATACTATCTACAGTCCTCAGGAAAACCACTCTAGCTGTCCTTGTATCAGATGGGATACCTGTGGCACTCACTCAGATCTTGGTCATGTGTCATGAGAAAGGTGGAACAACTTCTATGATCCTCATCCCAGGTCAGATTCCGGTGATGCCCCTAGGTGCTCCCCATATATGCTTGCAAAGGTACAGTACATTCAGTGGAATTGGTCTATGGCCTAGAAGGGGACCAGTACACTATGTTCAGAGACCTACACATTGAAATGGAGATGGAGAGCACATACAGCACCTACTTGGAAGGCTCTGGCTCGACCACTGCACTAACACAAGCAGGATCACTTTTGTAATTTAACTGCTCTAGCTATCTAGCTATATGCATAATGCACATGGTACTCATGTAATATCTTGAAAAGTACTAAAGACAGAGAGGTGTAAAAGTACTTTGTTAGTTTTATTAACATGGGTAATTAATTTGTTTCTTTTCTTCCTAATGTACAAAATTTTTATTTTACTGTGACTAAGGCAGTTAACCCTTTGACTGTTTCGGTCGTATATATACGTCTTACGAGCCACTGTTTCGGACGTATCAATACGCCTAAATTCTAGCGGCTTCAAATCAAACGGGAGAAAGCTGGTAGGCCAACATATGAGAGAAAGGGTCTGTGTGGTCAGTGTGCGCAGTATAAAAAAAATCCTGCAGCACGCAGTACATAATGAGAGAAAAAAAACTCCGACCATTTTTTTGGATTAAAACGCTGACTTTGAGGTGTATTTTCGTATAGTATTTATGGTTGTATTCTCTTTTTTATGGTCTCATTTGATAGAATGGACAACATACTACAGAAATATAGATGATTTTGATTAGTTTTATGATGAAAACGACCTTGAAATTGAGCTCAAAGTAGGAGAAATGTTCGATTTTTGCAAATGTTCAAGAGTAAACAAATCACGCCACACGTCCAATACACATCAATTGGTGAGTCTAATATTCTTTCACAAGTGCACTGATATTATTTATACCATTTTTACAATATTGCAATGGTCTGCATAAAGGTAAATCTTCTATTTTTTATGTGAATAAAAAATCAAAATAGAAAGCAAAAGTAATATAAGAGGGGCCTAAAGACATGACTAATGAACAGATAACATCTTATTTTAGTGCCAGGAATGTCTGCATTGTTTATTCTGGACCCTATTTTGAAATTGACAACTTTTTTATTTTGCATGAAATTGGCCAAATTGAAAATTTCTGATCACTTAATTGGGTAGTTGAAATCGATAAATTATTGGTTTCTTGTACTCAATCGATAGAACAAATGGAGTTCTAAAGAAATATCTATGAGTTTGATCAACTGGAACAATGGAATTTACCGAAAATACGGTTCAAAGTCGGCGAAATTGCCGATGCGTATATATTGCTGAGATCACTAACTTCGCGAGAGCGCAATTCCGTGAGTTTTCAATCAAATTTCAAACTTTTGGTGTCTTTACCATCGGGAAACGATTCTCTATCATTTCATAAGAAAAAATAATTTATTTATTTTTTTTAAATTTTGCGACAACAGGAGAGCACTCAGGATTGAGGGTTGCGACAGTCAAAGGGTTAAAACATGAAATATTAATTTTTCAAATTAAAGCTTTCTAGATTTCACATTTCACAGTTCCCAGTAAAATATTAAAAAGCACCAGAAAACTTGGCAATTTTATCCAAAATGCTCTTATTTTTTAAGCTGCCTACTAGGGACTTTTTTAACCTTACACAAACCGATAACCCAATATTGTAATATTAATGTATAGTTTAATAAAATACTCTTACAAAAATGCGTATTTTTTATATATTTTTGGATATTCGTATTGAAGACCTCTCTGTTATATACCAATGAAGGGTATAAAAATATTCATACCATTCCAATACTTTTAACTGAACTTTTAATCATTCTGACAAAACTGTCCCCGTCTACACCAATAATTTAATGTATATGGCATTTCAATTAATTATAGTAAACCTGTGGAGCAGGGGTTCCCAATCCCAGGGTAGTGACCTGACAAAATTTGAAGAAATTGAGCAATCATGTCTATAGTTTTTGCAAATGTTTTCATTAACATTGTGCTACAAATCTACAGCAATATGAGTATGTATTGACACAAATGTGATTGGGTCATGGATAAGTTTGGGAATGAATGTTCTATATTTATCAGGATAGATTCAACTCCACCCTTTCCTGAAATGGAGGACTTTTTGTAACATTCTTATTTTATGGTCTAGTATCATATTCTTAGCAATAATTTTTTTCCCTATACTGCATATGTCTGAAAATGAAAATAATAATGTATGCACTAAGTTAACAACAGTGAAGAGGCGGGGCCAGGAGCTGTGACTCGATCCCTGCAACCACAACTAGGCGAGTACTCGTATCACTTACTGATAAACAAAGTATAAAACCACTTACAGTGGTACCCCGACTTACGATATTTTTTCATTCCAGAATGCTGTTCAAGTGCCATTACCAAACAAATTTATCCCCATAAGAAATGATGTAAAATAGACTAGTCCTTTTAGACCCCAAAAATTACACTTACAAAAGCATTTAAAAAAATAAACTTGCATAAAAGGGTGAGTTTGGGGACCATCGTAAGTCGGGGTACCACTGTATTTTACTTATATAAATAACAAATTCTCCAGTACTACCTATCTACAATCTTGTACCTTTGGTGAATGATGTGGGTCCATAAGCTGGTGTGCAGGACGAATTCTCAATTTGGGCATTTTTAAAGGTGGCTTGTTTTGTGTAGATGCTTCTCTCAGTATTAACTGGATGGAATCTTGAAGTGAAGCTCCAGAATTCCCTTCAGTAGTGTTACTGCTATCCAAAGAGCTTTCTGCTTCTTGAGTATGGTCCAAAGGGGATGCTTCATCATTATCATTTATATCATCATCCTCACATATAACTAAATTGTCAGAGTCGCTATCTTCCTGGATATTACTTGTACATATATCACCTGCTGTGGGATCTTGCTGTTGCTCTTGGTCCTGTTCTTGATATTGTTGCTGCTCTTGGTCCTTTTCTTGATCTTGTTGCTGTTCTTGGTCCTTTTCTTGATTTTGTTGCTGCTCTTGGTCCTTTTCTTGATCTTTCTGCTGCTCTTGATCATTTTTTTTATCTTGCTGCTGCTTTTTCATGACAAACTTAGTCTTTTTAGCATCTTCCTCAAGTTTGGCTGAAAGTTTTCTGATTGTATCTTGAAGAAAACCTTTACCTGTAGCTATTATTTCATCATCAAAAACATCAGTATCAAGAGCACTCATCGTAGACTCACTATCACTTTCAGCTGATTCAACGTCTTCACTTACTATAATCTTCTGTATATCGTCATCATTGCCATTTTCTCCACTGTTAGACTCCTTCTCTGGAACTGATGTTTGCTCATTTTTTGCATCATTTTGGGGTTCATCTTTTTTTTGTTTGTCTACTGTGTTTTTATCTTGAGCTTTACCCTCATTCTCTTTTAAAACATCACCAGTGTCCCCTGAAATTGGCAAAAGAGAGCTAATTGATGATGACTCTGCCTTTGTAGAAATTTTTATACATAATTCTCCTTCATCTTCCTGAGTATCCTCATCTAATTTTTTGCTAATAGAATCTAACAAAGACATTCTTTTTTGAGCTTCTTGAGCAGACATTGTTGTGTGAATATTTATTGATATTCTATCTACGAGCTGCTTGGCTTTTTCCTCTACTTCTCCTTTTTCATCAGATTCTTCATCTCCAACAAAAACCTCAAGATCTGGACCCTTTTTTCCTCGCCTTTTTTTTTTTCCCTTGTATTTTGGACGAGGAATAGGGGTACTTTCAGAGTCCCCAGAAGATTTCCTCAGCTCTGAATGCAGAACAATATGCCTACTCATGTTAGCCTTATGAATTTCTGCTTTTCCTCCATGACGGTGTTTTACATGCTCCTCAGCAGCGCCTAAACCAATCCTAACAAACATGCATACTTTACAAACATGGATATACAGCCAACCATCTTCTTCAATCATTCCTAATATTAAAAACTTCTCTGGTTGGGTGCGATGACACTCTGTATGATGTGACTGTAGACGTGCCAATTTGTAAGTGCGATGACCACAGAGTTCACACCTGTAACGATATTCCCCGGTGTGACTAGAAACATGGTTATAAAAGTTTTCTTTTTTTTCAGACATGTAGTTGCAAAGACGGCAATGATAAACACTTGAAGCTGCATCAGGAGAATGCTCTAGGACATGATAAATCAAGTCAAAACGACTGTTAGATATGTAGTCACAATCTTTACAGGTTACACTTTTCTCAAAATTCATATTAGTTGGAATCCAGCTCAAATCCAATAATTTTTTTACATCCTTACTTGCTTCTTTAGCAGGACCAACATGATCTTTAATAACAGGCGGAAAGTCTTCTTTTTTGAATTCACATGGCAATTCTCTCTCAGTGTGAAAGTTGACTAAGTGACTAGCCATGTGTCGACCAAAATAATCACACATATCACATTGAAACAAGTCCACCACCCCTCCATCATCCCATTCAACAACTTCTGCTGTTAGTGGCTCCACTACGGAGCCTCGAGTCACTCGTCGACACTCAATTGAAGGAACAGACCCAACTGATTTACTTCTCTTTCCTTTCTTGGAAACCTGAGACTCTGGAGATTTGAGATCATGACCTTCACTAGAAACAACTGATGCATCATCTACAAAACTACTGGTACTAACTTTCCCCACACTAGCTGCATCATCACCATCATCATCTTCATTGCTAATTATGATACCACTATTTTCATCCATTTTTGTTTCCCATTCAGTATTTTTAATATTAGTAATTGTCTCAGTTGTTTTACCACTTTCACAAACAGCATTACTTTCTTCACTATGATTATCTTTAATTACTGAAATCTCCTTTCGCTCATCCCTCATCTTACTATTATCTTCCAAAGCCTGCAACTCTCTTTTGAGTTTATCTCCTGCATCACATGGAGATATACTCTTAGTATGAATGGTCTGCATATCTAATGACCACTGCATATTTACAGAATTGTCTGTAGCTGGTAGTGCAGATCTTTGTTCTTTAACACACTTATCTATTTTTGTGTGCCGTCCATCCTCAGAATTAAGAGTGCTTAGCTGGTCAGGAGTGGAAGAAGTTGGACTTGCAGACACCATAGAATCATTAATTTTTTCTGAGTATTGATCTGTCAATTTCTCAGATATGGTTTCCATTGCCATTGCTGAAGTCTCTCTAGAATCAGTATCAGATTCTTTAGAGGCAACATTAATCTCAGCACAATCTTGACTTTCTCCATACTTGATAAAATGGCCATCATTTTCATTCTCATTCCCTTTATTAACTTTTGAAATCTTTTCAGTAACAGCAGCATCAACTTTGCATTTAATCTCTCCACTTTCAATTACCATGTCAAACATTTCATCCAAAACTTTATCCTCCTTTATCTTTGTACGAGTAGCTTCATCTGAAGAAAATCGTTCTTCCATTACTTGCAACTTTCGTGGTAACCAGTTATCACCTAAGTCACTTTTTGATGGAACATCACTCGCCTGAAGGCTTGCATGAGGTGGACTCAAGACATTGGCAAGGGCAGATGCATTTGGCAAAACATTACAAATTGTAGGGTCTACATCTAACAAGCTTGGAGTAATTTGAGTAAGATCAGGCATTTCATCAGAAAGAGCATCATTTTCAAAAACATCAAACTGATGTGCATTTTCTCCTTCACTTTTAGAGGAAGACACTTGAATATCCAAGCGTAACTTTTTTCTATCGGTTTCTCCGTTTGGCGATATTAAACCACGCTTTGTAACTTCTCCACCTTTTTGCATTTCTTCAGGGCTCTTACTAATGCTGTCAGCTTTATTAGCTATATTCTCAATCTGATTTAAATCACCACTAGATAAAACTTTCTTAACTTTCTTCCTTTGATGTACATTCATGACATTTGCAACATGACATATTTTTCTCTTCTTACCTTTCCTTGATGTAGGGGAACCAATGATTACTTCCCTTTTCAGAACACTGTTAAGCTTTGTATTAAGTGGAAGGAACATTTCATCACTTGAGTCACTATCTTTAGTATGATCCCAGTCTTTTTCATTTGTTTCAGTGACAGCAGTTACAGTCTGCTTAGGAGTTTTAGTAACCTTTCGCAAAGTACTGACTTTAGAAAGTGGCACAGCATTCTCAACTGGAGTTTCTACAATTTTCTTAACATCTGACGGTGGTAACAACTCTGAAGTTTTCCGCTTTCCACCTCTCTTTTTAAGCTTATCATCATCACTTAATGTGATCACAAACTTATGAGGAACAGGGATCAGCACTTTAAGCTTCTTCTTCTCAGGAATTAGTTCCTCTAGTTCTCCTTGGGTGTGACGCGTTAATTTTAATCCCACAGAAGAATGAATGTTAAATTCAGGCTTGTAAACATTGTCAGCCATATATTTATCTGCATTTTTCTTTCCACGTACCTTACGAGTAGAAGTATCAGTTTTTGTTTGTGCTTTCTTTTTACCTTTAATAACCCCTGATCTCTTCTTTCCTTTTTGTTTACCAACATTATATTTACTTTTCTTACTTTTCTTTTCTTTTACCTTTACAGGTAATACCTGATCAAGGGGTTCTTCTGACACTTGAGAGCTTACCTCAGATTCTTCAGTTTCATCAGCATCTGACACAACAGTCTCATCAATAACCATAAAGCTCTCATCATCATCCTCATCCTCATCATCATCATCATCATCATCATCATTGCTGGCATCAATCTTATCACTGCTAGTACTCAATGATTCATTTTTAGTGCTCAACATAGATTTCTTAAGTTTTTCTTCACTTTCTGATTCTGAATCAGAATGAATAACAATTTTCTTGAACTTTCTGTTTCTTCTGACTACTGTTTGTATATCATGCAACTCATCATCTGATTCTGACAAATCCTTTTCTAGTGATTTTACCTTCTTATTGTCTGTGGCAACACCTTCATTTGTTACCTTTTTCTTTTCAGACATTTCAACCTTACTCCTAATTTCATCACAGCCTCCTGCATCCTTCTGCTCACCTTTTGGTGTATCCTTTCTAATCTTTGGAATTTTGAAGCTTAGTTTTCCACTTGATTTTGGTGGTACTTTAACTCCACACAACTCCGAGTATTGGTTTGTATTTCCACCAACATCCCCTTCTTCATGTTCTTGTGGTTTACTTGATAAACTCGTTTTATCTACGCTTGTCACTGAGGCAGTCGTGGCAGAATTGGGTGCTGGTGGTTTACTTGTATGTTCTTTTGGGCGAGACTTGAAAAATGGATTTCCATTTCCCCTAGGTCGCTCAGGAATGCGTAACTGAGCTTCTCTGTCACGATTTAACTGTTCATAAGCATTTTTTGCTTGTCGTAGAATTCCTACTGTGCATATTCTAAGTGTTACTGGATAACCCTGTAAAATACGTCCATTCATGAGTTCCAAAGCCTCCTGGGCACTGGCATGACTGGGAAAATGTATATAGGCAGTGCCCTTACATTGGTAGTGGCTATCTAATTCAATAGACATGTCACGTAAGATATATTCCTGAAAGAAATGATAAATGTGATTAGAATTGGTGAAAGGAGGTAAACCTCTCATCATCAAGCATGTAAAAGTTTGTCCAATCAGAGTGCTACTGGTAGACTGAGATGGATGGACATCAACTGCCTGCACACTTAGGGTAGATGGCTGCACAGGATAATTTGCAGGCAACAGAGGTCTCTCTCCTCTAGAAGTCATACGTGGATCTCTACATTGGGTTCCTACAACAGTAGGAAAAATATTAGTTTCTTGTCTTGGATCCCTGTTTCCTCTAACAGAACCACCGGAGAAATTGCTCAAATCATGTCTAGGATCACGTGTCGAAGTTCCTGATCCAACATAACTACTAGAGTCATGCCTTGGATCTCTAACCTGAGGTCCAGTTGCAAGAGGAAATTTTCCTGGGTCTTGTCTAGGATCTCTGCTTGAAGAACAAGGCACACTAAATAACTTTCCTGAATCATCTCTCCCCTCTCTAACTAAAGTGCTTGAAAAATTTGTAGATTCCTGCCTTGGATCCCGATTAGTTTGGTGCCTTGGATCTCTGAAATTTGATAACCCTCCTGCAGAAGAGGGTGCAGATAATCTTGGATCTCGATTGCGGGATACAGATGGCATAGATTCATTCTCAGAGAGAGAGTCATGGTGTTTTAACCTTGGGTCTCTATGAAGTTGTGCTGAAATATTAGGAGTAATTTGACGAGGGTCCCTCACAGACACAGCTCCCTCTTCCATTTCTGCATCATTTGTTTTATTTTCTGGTAAGAGTAAATCAAGCACAGATACAGAGTCTTTTCCCTTTGTGCTTGATTCAGACTTTGTAGATATATTTTCTCTGGAGTTTATATTTGGAGTATATGTAGGAGACTTGACTTCTGACAAACTACTTGCTTGTCTCTTTAGCTTGTACTTTTCCATTTGACTGGCAGCTACACCCTGTTGACCAGGTTTAATAAGTTCACTGGCTTGATGTGCAATTCGAGAACGAATGCTATCTAATCTGCTTACAACATAGTTATGTCCATCTTTAACTGATAGTTCATCTGTTCGTTTACTTGAAGGTTGTGTTTGAGAACTAGATGGTTTTGTTGAAGGCTGTGGTTCAGGTGGTGGTGATTTTGGTAATGGTGGTTGAAATGACGTTGGTAGAGGTGGTTGATGTGCTTTTGGCAATGGAGGCTGAAGTGCTGCTGAAGATGTGGGTGGAATAGCTTTTGGTAATGGAAGCTGGTGTGATACTAGCAGTGGTGGCTGAGATGCAGAAGGCAATGGAGGCTGATGTGTGGAAGGTAATGGAGGCTGATGTGGTGAAGGTAATGGAGGCTGATGTGGGGAAGGTAATGGAGGCTGATGTTGGGAAGGTAATGGAGGCTGATGTGGGGAAGGTAATGGAGGCTGTGGGGAAGGTGATGAAGGCTGTGGTGAAGGCAATGGAGGCTGATGTGATGAAGGTAATGGAGGCTGCTGTGATTTTGGTAGTGGTGGATGCTGCTGCTGCTGCTGCCGCCTCATATCTACATCATTGGCATTTTCTCTTAAGCTATGAGAATCATTTGCTCTTGTAGTGGAAATGCTCTGATACCAACCTACTCCATGGGATACTGTGTGCGCACTAGTATCTGAATGACTATGAGGAATATGGCTTGATTTATCACAAACTGGACCAGTTGTAGCCTGCCTCTGAGGAAGGGGTATATTTGAGAGTGAAACCATTTTACCATTTCCTGAGTCAAGGGCCCTAGCTCCATCTTTTGTATGTGGCATTTGATGACCAGGGTGGGGACTCTGTCTATCCTGCATTTTATTCTGGTAGCTGTGAGGTAAGGGTATACTTGTTGGTACTTGCCAGGCATTGATATCCTTCTGACTTTGAATAACAGACGAAGGTTCTACACTAACACCAAGGCGCCGAGAGGCTGCTCTTTCTATATCCTGACTGTTCCACACTTCTTCAGGATCATAAGGCTCATCTTCATCAGCTTGCAGTTTTGAAGCAGGACCCACAAAATCCTCGTAACGATAGGATGGACCTTGTTCAGCATTTGAAGCATTTGTACTAGGTCTCTCATTCGCTCGGATCTGTGCAAGAGCTTTCTTTATGGCTTCAAGATCAACTCCTTTTTGTTGAAGATTTTCTAGAGGAATGGTCTTTACTGGAGTACTCTCCTCAGAAGAAATAATTGGACTGAATGAAGCCTCTATATCAGGAGACTGAGGAGTATCCATTGAGCCATAAGTATAACTAAGAGATTGGTCTGGGGATATAGGCTTCTCATGTGGAGTGCTTGTATTTTCCCTTAAAGGAGGACTCATTTGTAAAGGAACATGATGAGAATTGCTTGGATGAGATCTACTGTCTTTCCAATGGTGTGCCTGGTCTCTTGAATCACTATTTTGACTATGAGAATGATCTCTTGTTACATTCTGGCTATGTGAAGACCTTGAAGATTTGTCATCATATTGAGATCTGTGTCTTGGAGGGTGATAGTCTCCTCTGTCATCTGTCATTTCACCTGCAGATTGACTTGAACTTCTTTGGGTAAAAAAGAGGTCTCCCCTGGCTCGAACTTCATCTCTCCAACCCCGCGATCGTGAGGATGTTGAGACTGATGATGCTGATGAAGTACTAGCTTCCCCTTCTTTTGGCATAGATGAATTCTGAACTATCCCAAAAAGTTTTTGAAGCTTCTCTCTAGAACTTTTAAATTTTTCTGGATTGGGAGGTGTTATATTTTCTATATCCCCAAAAGGATGTGGTGTATTATTACTGCTGGATGATGGTGGCATCGGAAGATCAAGAAGACTGTTCCACTTTGAAGATAACTTTGCTGCCTCCAATTGCCTTTTATCTTGCTCACTGTAACTGTGCTGACGCTCCATTCTAAGAGTCTCTCTTTCCCTACTGCGATCTAACTGTCTCTCCTGAGAAGTGTTCCCTCTGACACAATCTTGTTTCTTTTCTCTTTCATGCTCCCTTCCTCTCGAGCTGCTTCCTCTATCTCTGCTTCTCTCATATTCTTTCTCACCTGATGGTCTAATCCTCCCATCTCTGTCAGTGCTCCTATCCCTTCCTCTATGTCGATTAAAATCATGCTCTCTCTTTCTTTCAAAATCTTTGGATCTGTTCCGATCATGATCTTTTTCTCTACTTCTTTCAGATCCACGTTCTCTGCCTCTATCACCATATTTTGACTCATTTCGATTAAACTCTCTCCCTCGACTTCTTTCATAGCTGCCTTCCCTTGACATCTCCAAGCTTTTCTCTCTTGTTCTTTCATTATGTCCCAGGTCCTTTGGTTTTTCTACTTCCCTTCCACCAATATCTCTTGTAGTTTTCCATTCACCTGATGCAGATTTTTGTATTGGTGATGGTTTGCGTTGTTGCACTGGGCTCATACGATGTCCAGAGGAAGGTCTACCAACACCACCTTGTGCAGAGCCCAAACTGGGTCCAGACACACTATCTGGTTTAGAAATAGATTCCAGTCGAGAATAGTTTAATTCAGGTCGAGAATGACTGGGTTCAGCACCAGATAGGTTTGATTCAGGACCAGAATGACTCTGTTCAGGGCCACAAGAAGTGGCATCCAGTCTAGGACTAGATCCCACAACAGGTTTCTGAAATGCAAATTTGATTCAATAAACTTTCTGTAAAAAAAAATTATATAAATTTTCTATCTCTAAATTCAAGCAAAATTTATACCCTGAATATCTACTATTTATATCTACTATTTATAAAGTATCCCTTCACAAAATATATATTTTTAAACTTCTCTGCCATAATCACTCATGCATAAGCATTATACACTGTCTCTCCACAATAATTATCTCAGTAACACAAAACTAAACCTCCACTACATAATCATTCTTTTTTACTACACTCTCTCTACTGCATCACTGACATTTCCAGGTACAGTGGACCCCCGAGTAACGAGCAAAATTAATTCCAGAAGCCTGCTCAAGTGCCATTACCGAACGAATTTACTCCCTTAAGAAATAATGTCAATTAGGTTAGTCCATTTCAGACCCCCAAAAATACACTTACAAAAGCACTTACAATATTATACTTACATAATTGTACGATTTCTGGGGTGCTTGTTACTCAGGGGTCCACTGTACCATGAATCAACAATGTACACCTTCAGATTTGATGGAGGCTAACATTTCTTATGAATTATCTTTTCATGAAATTAAAATTTGTTCAAATACATTCAACATTTTGATTAGAACTGCAAGTACACAGAAATTGGTAAGACTCAATAAAGTCAATCTACAAACTGTCTAGTACAGCGTCTGTAAACTACTCAGATTTTTTTGTTTGCTAAAATGTGATTTTTTTTTTACCGCAAACTAAGTGCCAAGTACATCCAACAGCATGAAGTACAGTAAATGAAAATCCTTGTATGTACTGTATATTTTGTTTAACTGGATAGCCAGCTAAGAAAATAAAAGAAATATACAGTGGACCCTCGCCATTCGAACACTCCAAAACTCACCCTTTTATATAAGTTTATTTTTGTAAGTGCTTTTATAAGTGTATTTTTGGGGGTCTGAAATGGACTAATCTAATTACATCATTCCTTATGGGAATACGTAAATTCGTTTGGTAACAGCACTTGAACAGCATTCTGGAATGAGGGTGAGTTTTGGAGTGTTCGAATAGTGAGGGTCCACTGTATATAGTTGTAGATAATAGAATGTGATTCAGCCAGGTGTACAAAATCACCTATCAGTATGTACATGTGTGTTTGTGACAGTATGATTAATAATTTTGTACATAACATGTGTGTGTAAACAACAATTGGCCATGAACTCAAAAGATTTACTATAAAACAGTGGTCCCTCGACTAACAATGATTCCATATAACGAGCAATTCGTGTAACAAGCTCTTTTTTCGCTAAATATTTCCCTCCTGTAGCGAGCATTCCCTCGTGTAGCAATCCATACCAGACCTGTCCGCCTGCCCCGCGCTTGCACGGTGAGGCAGACAGGACGCCAGTCTATCGTTGTTTACACTTGAGAGAACATTACCCAGCACGCACTTTCAAACATTCACAATACTTTTGTTGTGTTTATTGGTGGTTCAGTGATTGTCACTGTGAAATAAGTCACCATGGGTCCAAAGAAGCTTCCTAGTGGCACCCCTGTGGTAAAGAGTGAGAAACACCATCGAACTAAAGAAGGAGATAGTTGAAAAATATGAGAGTGGTATACGTGTGAGTGAGCTTGCCAGGATGTACAAGAAAAGCACATCTACTATCACCACTATCCTGGCAAAGAGAAATGAAATCAAGGAAGCTAATATTGCAAAAGGGGTTGATATGTTAACGAAAAATAGATCGAAAACAGTGGATGAGGTTGAGAAGTTGTTGGTGTTGTGGATCAATGAAAAACAGTTAGCGGGTGATAGTATTTCCACGGCGATAATTTGTGAAAAGGCAAGGAAGTTGTACGCAGATCTTGTCAAAACAATGCCTGGAACCAGTGCTGAGGAGTGAGATTTTAAAGCCAGCAAAGGCTAGTTTGAGAGGTTTAAGAAATGTAGTGGCATACACAGTGTTGTGAGACATGGTGAGGCAGCCAGCTCAGACAAACGTGCAGCTGAAAAGTTTGTGCAGGAATTCCAGGGGTTCGTAGACACTGAAAAATTCAAACCCCAACAAGTGTTTAATTGTGATGAAACAGGCCTGTTTTGGAAGAAAATGCCCAACAGGACCTTCATTACTCAGGAGGAAAAGGCACTGCCAGGACACAAGCCTTTGAAAGACAGGCTAACTCTTATGCTTTGTGCCAATGCCAGTGGTGATTTTAAAGTGAAGCCTTTACTGGTGTATCACGCAGAAAATCCCAGAGCCTTCAAGAAACACAATGTTAACCGGAATAATTTGTGTGTGCATTGGAAGGCTAATACAAAGGCATGGGTCAATAAGGACATTTTCATTGAATGGTTGAGTGTTTGGCCCTAGTGTGAAGAAATACCTCCTGGAAAAGAAATTGGGACTCAAGTGCCTCCTGGTAATGGACAATGCTCCTGCTCATCCTCACAACTTGGAAGACTATTTGTCTGATGAGTTCAGTTTCATCACAGTGAAGTTCTTGCCTCCTAACACCACTCCTCTCATCCAGCCCATGGACCAGCAGGTCATTGCAAACTTCAAGAAACTGTACACCAAAGCAATGTTTCAAAGGTGCTTTGACATAACCTCAGTCTCTGAATTGACCCTAAGAGAGTTGTGGAAAGATCACTTCAATATCGTCCATTGCATAGGCCTTATAGGTAAGGCTTGGGAGGGAATGACTTAAAGGACTTTGAGCTCTGCTTGGAGACCACTGTGGCCAGATTGTGTCGAAAAGAGGGATTTTGAAGTATTTGAGGTTGACCCTTTGCCTGTTGTGGAAGATATTGTGGCATTGGGGAACAGCCTGGGGTTGGAGTTGAATGGTGAGGATGTGGAAGAGTTGGTGAAGGACCACAGGGTAGAGCTAACAATCTGAAGAGCTGCAACAGCTGGAACTGGAACAGCATCAGACCAGAGTTGAGGTTATTGATTCACAGGAGGAGGAGGAAGAGGGAGTGAAGGAGGTGCCTTCTTCACGGATTAAGGAAATTTGTTCCAAGTGGAATGATGTGCAAAGTTTTGTTGAACAATTTCACCCTGAGCAAGCTGAAATGAGCCATCTGTGCAACCAGTTCAGTGACAGAGCCATGTTGCACTTCAGGAAAATGTTAAACAGGCACCAGAAACAGAGGACTCTGGACAGTTATTTTCTGCGACAGGGTTCTAGTGACTCTCAAGCTGGTCCTAGTGGGATTAAAAGACAAAGAAGGGAAGTAACCCCAGAAAGGGACTTGTTACCTGAAGTCCTTTTGGTGGGGGATTCCCCTTCCAAACACTAACACCTCCCCCTGTCCTCCTCCCTATCTTCTAGATGCCAGCAACTATCTTCAATAAAGGTAGGTAAATGTTATTTTAAATGTTTAATTATAAATTTAATACATATTACATATATACTACTTTATATATATATTTTTTTCCAACAAGTCGGCCGTTTTGTGAATGTAAAAGTATAGTTAATCTTTACAAAATTAATTTTTTGTGAATATTTTTTGATGTCTGGAACGGATTAATTGTATTTTTATTATTTCTTATGGGAAATAAGGTTTCGAGTTACGAATTTTTCGTGTTGAGGTCTAGCTCCTGGAACGGATTAAGACCGTTAGCCGAGGGACCACTGTACAGTGGTGCCTTGACTTACGAGCAGCTCCCAACTCGAACAATTATGTAAGTGTATTTCTTTAAGTGCTTTTGTAAGTGTAATTTTGGGGGTCTGAAACAGATTAATCTAATTTACATTATTCCTTATGGAAACAAATTCGTTTGGTATCGGTACTCAAACAGCCTTCTGAAACGAATTAAGCACGTAACTCAAGGTACCACTGTATAAGAGATAACCTAATGCATCATCTATCACTCACGATTGCCAATGAAATGTCATTATGTAACAAACTACTTACTCCTTGAGCCTTCTGAACCTTCTCATGCATGCTGCGAATTACAGCTTCCATCTTCTCCAACATCTCCATTCTGGGCCTACAAAGCAAGAAAAAATTAATGTGCATATGAAGCATCATGTGTTTAATATAGTAAGACTTCCATAAGAGGTGCACTTGCATAGTGAGTTTAAATCTCTGGGCACCCATATCTGTAACTAGTTTCAAAAGTTTTTCTACTCAAGGCTAACAATGGAAGTGCATGGCACATATGAAAGCACAAAAATTATGTTTTATATACATTGTACACAGTTTGTCCACCCCTGCATAAATTCATGCTGCACACAATTAAAGGGTTAACCCTTTGACTGTTTCGGTGGTATATATACGTCTTACAAGCCACTGCTTCAGACGTATCTATACGCCTAAATTCTAGCGGCCTCAAATCAAGCAGGAGAACGCTGGTAGGCCTACATGTGAGAGAATGGGTCTGTGGTCAGTGTGCGCAGTATAAAAAAATCGGGCAGCCAGTGGTGCATTGTGAGAACGCCATTTCAGTAGTCCTTGTTCAGCATGCCTAGCGGTAAGAATTATCTGACTCCTTGGCACATCTGGGACTGTTCTCTTCCTCAATGATAGCTCTAACACAGATGGAAGTGTCTCTGAAGATAAATTTCATGGTTTTGAGGAGTTTGTGACAGAATGAAATGCCCAGGATACCAGAAGGAAGGAAGGAAGAAAGGAAGGAAGGAAAAAAGAAAGTAAGGAAGAAAGAAAGGAAGGAAGGGAGGAAGAGATGAGAGGAAGGAAGGAAAGAAGAGATGAGAGGAAGGAAGGAAAGAAGAGATGAGAGGAAGGAAGGAAAGAAGGAGGAAAGGAAGAAGGAAGGAATTAAGAAAGAAAGGAAGGAAGGAAGGAAGGAAGAGATGAGAGGAAGGAAGAAACAAAAGAAGTAAGAAAGGAAGGAAGAAATAAAGGAAGGAATGAAGGAAGAAAGGAAGGCAGGAAGGAAGAGATGAGAGGAAGGAAGGTAGGAAATATGTAAGAAAGGAAGGCATAAAGAAAGGAAGGAATGAAGGAAGAAAGGAAGCTAGGAAGAGGTATGAAGGAAAGGAAGGAGGTTGTGGGGAAGAAGACATGGGTCCCCTTTTGTGTTGACAGGTTGACATGCAGTGTGGGGGTGGTGAGTAATGGTATAATGTCATTTTGACAGCTGCCTTACCCTGACTCAGCAAATTTAGATGTCCACACACACACACACACACACACACACACACACACACACACAGCTTCGAGCTTTGAAGTGCTAATTGCAGTTGATGGAAAGTGCCCAGTCATTATATATTTGTATATATATTATAGAACAATAGTAATAAAAAATTTTTTATTGTTGGTTGGTGTGAACAAGTTTTGTAAACAATATAATGATACTAATGTTTGTGCAATTATTGTGTTGCATACAACGAGTGTATAT
Source organism: Cherax destructor (assembly GCA_009830355.1). Classification (NCBI taxonomy): domain Eukaryota; kingdom Metazoa; phylum Arthropoda; class Malacostraca; order Decapoda; family Parastacidae; genus Cherax; species Cherax destructor. The sequence goes on from WNWK01022778.1 coordinate 23,665, forward strand.
ATATACATTGCACCTTACTTTGGTCTCATAGGCCACATAAGTTACGTAAAAAAATAAAATAGTGAAAAAAACAAGAAACCTACGAAAGGAAGTAAACCAAAATTTACCGGGCGAGTGGCATTCGCCGCTGTTGCCATACACGGCTCATTTTTTTCCAACTTTACCGCTCTATATCTCGGTAAGTACTGATCGCAAAAAAAAATTTGGGGGATTTAAACAATCAGAAAAATAAGCTAAACATTTTGATAAGAATTTTTTTTTCGAATATTTTGCGACATGAAATGACAGTTTCAGAAAGGGGTCTCCGACAGTCAAAGGGTTAAGCAAGATATTCTAGCATTGAAAGTTTGAAGGCAATCAGGAGAGGCATTTTTAAGTTAGAGTAAGGAAACCAAGGAAGAAGAAACAAATCCTTCAGGCAACCATTATAAGTGTACTCTTCCTGTGGTTACCTGAGTAGTGCTATCTTTTTTAATTACAGTCACTAATTACGCAGAGAATAGATTAACACACTTACGTTCTGGGTATTGGGCGTGTTAAAAAACCATAAAGACCATGCAAGCGCTCTAGCTGACCGTGACTTGTTCCAACCTGCTTTGAGCGAACCTCTAGCTTAGCAATCATGCGCTTCACAAAGGGAACATATGTGCGCAGATGGTTAAGTTTATCTTGAACCTCTGAAAAAAATAAGACAAATGTAAATATAACTAAAACCTTAAGTACTGTACTGTACATCTTAGTCACAAAATTCAGTTTTACACAAATAAGATAACCATTACAAAAAAAAATCTTGCCTAGCTTAATAATACAGTAATAAGATAAGAGTAGGATTCAAACGGAGTACTGCTAACAATATTGAAGATAAGATACACTGTAGAACAAGCTTTCATTGGAGCAATGATTTACTGTGTCAAGCTTCATGAAGTCATCTGATTAAGCTCTACACACAGTGAAATGTTATTTTGCAATATGGCTTCTCTTCACAATACAATAAGGCATTGATTTAATTGACAAAATCTGTGTCCAGAAAGAACACACAGTATTGTTAGGATCATGGAAAAAGCAATCTAAAGTCGATTTAACAGCCACCCCCTACCCTCCTACAAGACTATTAAATCAAAATTTCAACATGCTACTTGAGAGTAAACCTATTTCCTTGGTAGAACATTAAAATGTCATTCTGTGCAAAATTATAAAATTTTCAATTCACCAAGGAATCAGAAAACTAATCAATGCTCTCATCCAAATTCATTATCACTTTTTTTCACAGGTCTACCACAGGAAGACTCAATTTTGTGTGCCTTGCCTAATGGCTATGGAGTAACAATACAGTAGACATTACATAAACTTCATCCATTCACAGTGTATATTTCGTTAACCAAAAACAAACACTTATTGTGAACACATTTCAAAAAAAAAAAAGTAAAGGATGAACATGTGGCACTTCTGATAAACACAAAGCGAACATGTGAAACTTAGTATAAACACCATGAACATGTGAAACTTAGTATGAATACCATGAACATGTGAAACATAGTATGAACACCATGAACATGTGAAACTTAGTATGAACACCATGAACATGTGAAACTTAGTATGAACACCATGAACATGTGAAACTTAGTATGAACACCATGAACATGTGAAACTTAGTATGAACACCATGAACATGTGAAACTTAGTATGAACACCATGAACATGTGAAACTTAGTATGAACACCATGAACATGTGAAACTTAGTATGAACACCATGAACATGTGAAACTTAGTATGAACACCATGAACATGTGAAACTTGTATAAGCACACACAGCAGATGCATGACACTTTAATTGAACACACAATAATGCACATACACACTACTTACCTCACTACATTTTCACAGTACCCACATAGCCAGATAAAAGATTTTACCATCTCTTCATATTAACATTGTTTTAACATACAGTTTTGTTACTTAAAATACTTATTACATTTAATCAGATGCCGTGCTCCTCCCTTAAGTGAATGTGACTGACCTGACTAAGTTTAGGCATTCTGAGGCAGTGTCGCATTGTTTCTTGGTGAGTGAACATATTCTGCGAGGTCATACGAAACATTTCGTAATAATCTATTGTATTTGGCACTTGTTTATTGTGTGTGATGTCTAAATAAGCCCCCATGGGCCCAAAGAAAGCTCCTAATGGCTCCTTTGGTAAAGAAAGTGAGGAACACCGTAGAATTGAAAAAAAGAAATCGTAGAAAAGTATGATAGTGGAATACAAATTGCCGACCTCGGGAGAATGAACAGGAAGGAGCCATCAACCATCAGTTCCACTGTGGCGAAGAGAAAAGAAATCATGGAAGCTGATGTTGCGAAAGGGGTGAATGTGATAACAAAACAAGAGATCACAAACAATTGAAGATGTGGAGAAATTGTTGTTGGTGTGGATCAACGAAAAACAGTTAGCAGGAGATAGTGTTGTTCAGTCGATAATTTGTGAAAAGGCAAGGCAGTTGCATGACGATCTCATCAAAAAAAAATGTCTGGAACGAGTGCAGATGTTGGTGAATTTAAGGCCAGCAAAGGCTGGTTCGAAAAAATCAAGAAGCGAAGTGGTATACACAGTGTTGTAAGGCAGGGTGAGGGTGCCAGTTCAGACAAACATGAGGCTGAAAAATTTGTGCGTGAATTCAAGGACTATATAGAGGCTGAAAAATTCCTCCCGTAACAAGTGTTCAATTGTGACGAAACAGGCCTCTTTTGGAAGAAAATGCCAAAGAGGACCTACATCACGCAGGAGGAAAAGGCACTGCCAGGACACAAGCCTATGAAAGACAGGCTAACTCTCATGTTCTGTAGTAATGCTAGTGGGGATTTCAAAGTGAAGCCTTTACTGGTGTATCACTCTGAAAATCCCAGTGTTTTCAAGAAAAACAGTGTCGCCAAGGCTAATTTTTGCATGATGTGGAAGGCTAACAGTAAGGCATGGGTCATTAGGGAAATTTTCCTTGATTGGTTCAATGAAGTGTTTGGCCCCAGTGTGAAGAAATACCTCCAGGAAAATAAATTGGAACTCAAGTGCCTCCTGGTAATGGACAGTGCACCTGCTCATCCTCCAGACTTGGATGACCAAATGGTGGAGGAGTTTCATTTCATCACAGTGAAGTTCTTGTCCCCTAATACCACTCCTCTCATCCAGCCCATGGACCAGCAGATCATTTCAAACTTCAAAAAACTCTACACCAAAGCAATGTTTCAAAGGTGCTTTGATGTGACCTCAGACACTCAATTGATCCTAAAAGAGTTCTGGAAAGATCACTTCAATAACCTCCATTGCATAAACCTTATAGGTAAGGCTTGGGAGGGAGTGACTTCCAGGACTTTGAACTCTGCTTGGAGAAAATTGTGGCCAGATTGTGTCCAAGAGAGGGATTTTGAAGGGTTTGGGGTTGATCCTGAGGACCCTATGCCAGTTGTGGAATGCATTGTGGTATTTGGGAATTCCATGGGGTTGGATGTGAGTGGCGAGGATGTGGAAGAGTTGGTGGAGGACCACAATGAAGAGCTAACCACTGAAGAGCTGCAAGAGCTTTATCTGGAACAGCAACAGACCACAGCTCAGGAAATTGCTTCAGAGGAGGAGGAAGAGAGAAGGAAGAAGGTGATTTCTTAAGAGATTAAGGAGATTTGTGCAATGTGGAGTAGGCTGTAAACATTTATGGAGGAACATCACCCTAATAAAGCTGTTACAGGCTGTATCTGCGACATGTTCAATGACAATCTTGTGTCCCATTTTAGGGAAATTTTAAAGAGACGCCAGAAACAGAGCTCTCTGGACAGATATTTAGTGCCAC
>WNWK01022779.1:0-31987 GCA_009830355.1 Cherax destructor
TGACATATCTTAAATTTCTGAAGGGAGTAGTCTCTGAATTCATTAATTTTATCGCACCCGGTACATAATGACGCAGGGTGTGACAATAACCCAACTGGCAAAGTTTACATCTTGTTTGGTCTACATCTGGTGGTGGTGATTTAACCTGCCAAAGATACTTGAAACCCCAGCCGGAGGCGGGCGGTAGTGACATCCAAGAGTCTGCTTATTTTGTTGGATGCACCATAGACAGGGGGGACCCCAATTTTAAAGAAAAAAGTTTTTTCGTATTATTGTTCTCAAACTGCTAATTTTGACAACCAAGATTGTAATCTATCCCCTCTTTGAAAGCAAAAAAACTTAGCCAATTTATCAGTTCTATCATGCATCTGAAGACCAATGTGAGATGGAATCCACAGCATGTGCACTCTGACTCTACTATCCAGAATCCTACCACCCGGTTTGGTAATAGAGTTGTGGATGAGTGGAACAAACTTCCAGTCCATCATGGGGGCTGTGACGTTGTGTATTTTTAAAAATGGGGTTAGATAAATACATGAGTGGGTGTGGGTGGGTGTGAGTTGGACCTGTTTGGCTTTTGCTACAAAGGTCAGATGCGAACTAATTCCTTAAGTGGAAGTGACCTGACTACCTGGAGTTTACCTGGAGGGGGTTAACCCCAGGTGGTCGGGCCCTGCCGGGAGTGATGGACCTGCCTCGCATGGGTCAGTAGGCCTGCTGCAGTTTTCCCCTTTTTCTTATGTTCTTGCAGCACCTGAGGTTTTTTGGGGAAGCAATCATAGTCGATTCAAGAAGAGGCAAGGTCAGATTCTTTGGGTCAAGAGCCCCTCACCAGAGTCGAGAACCCCCCCTTTAAAGGGGGAAAGCTTTATCACTGAAGACAACTATATGATAGGTTTATCAATAAAAACAGAGTATACCACGGGTTTTTGCCAATCAAGACACTTATATCACTGGTTTAACACTTTAACTGTCCAAACATTGATCTACTTTTTCACTGCTAGCACTCCAAATTTTTGTTTTTTTTTTTTTTACATAAAGGGCAGCAATATTGTGTGTGTAATAAGACAAAAAAATTTAGGGTCAGTACTTACCGAGACACAAGGCTGGGGCCTGGACGCTTCGGCGGCAACATGGGCGCTGCCGCTTGCAGAAATGTTGAAAATATTTTTTTCCATTTCTTTGTAATTTTCTTAGTTTTTATGTTATGTTAATTATGTTTTATAGTAAATCTTTTGATTTGATAGCCAATTGTTCTTCACAAATATTTGGTACGTAATTAGTAAGCATACTGTCACAAACACATATGTACACAATGATAAGTGAAACTGTACACCTGGCTCAATCACATATACTATTATATACAAGGTATTTACAGATCCCAGTTATGTTTCTTGAAGTCCAGGATTGTATGATACTCCATGAAGCATGGATTCATAAAGAGTTCCACCCCACATTGCTGACATATGAATTGTGTCCTTCCGCTGTTGAGGTTGCCTTGTTGTGTTAGCACACACAACACACTTTTTCTCAGAATACAGTGCACCCTCGAATATCATAATTATTCCATTCCAGAGAGTCTGTCGAAAGGCAAAATTTACGAATGGCGAAACCATTTTCCCCATAAGAAATAATGTAAATCCAATTAATCCGTTCCAGTCACCCAAAAGTATTAACAATTTTTTTTTTTTGCATTTACATACAGAAAAAATGAGAAATAAAGTATATAAAACAATAATATCCCACTTACCTTTATTGAAGACTCTTGTTGGTGTATGGAAGATGGGAGGAGGGGAGAGGATGAAGTTAATGGACCCCAATGAAAATAAGTCACTCTTTGACTTTTTTGGGTTTTCCCGGTTTTCTACACATAACTCTATTTGTAATCTATGTAACTGTATTTGTGTATACCTGAATAAACTTACTTACTTACTAATTGTTTGGAAGGGGAATCCCCTTCCATAAAGACTTCAGGTACTACCGTGTCCTTATCCGTGGTTACATCCCTTCTTTGATTTTTAATGCCACTAGGACCAGCTTGAGACTCACTGGACCCCTGTTGCTCAAAAAATTGTTCAAGAGAGTGTTTCTTTAAAATTTGCCTAAAATGGGACAAGACATTGTCATTGTACATGTTGCCGACATGGCTTACAACAGCTTTGTCAGGGCGATGTTCCTCCACAAATCTTTCCATCCTACTCCACAATGCACAAATCTCCTTAATCTCTGAAGAAGGCACCTTCTTCCCTCTCTCTTCCTCCTCCTCTAAGCAATTTTCCCAAAACGTGCTCTATTGCGTTTCAGATGGGCCTTAAATCTTAGTGGTTAAACTCTTTTTGTGGTCCCCCACCAAAATCTTCCACATCCTGGCCACTCATCCAACCCCATGGAATTCCCCAAAGCCACAATAGATTTACAACTGGCATGGGGTTTTCAGGTCAGCCTCAAACCCACGCATTCATACCATACATTTTGTCATTTTTCCACTGTTTTTAGTGCCTGCAACTGCTAAATAAGCCACCATAGATCCAAAGAAAGCTCCTAGTGCCAGCCCTGTGGTAAGGAAAGTGAGAAATATGGTAGAACCGAAGGAGGAGATCATTGCAAAATATGAAAGTGGAGTGCGTGTGGCTGAGCTGGCCAGGCTCTATGGCAAACCCTATTCAACCATCGCTACCATTCTGGCCAAGGCAAATCAAATCAAGGAAGCTGTTGTTGCGAAAGGTGGAAATATGATCACAAAACAGAGATCGCAAGTGCTGGAAGATGTGGAAACTTTGTTGTTGGTGTGGATCAACAAGAAACAATTAGCAGGAGATAAGTGTTAGGCAGGCAATAATATCTGAAAAAGCAAGGCAGTTGCATGATCTTGTCAAGGAAATGCCTGCAACGAGTGCTGAAGTGAGCGAATTTAAAGCCAGCAAAGGCTGGTTTGACAGATTTAAGAAGCGTAGTGACATACATAGTGTGATAAGGCATGGTGAGGCAGCCAGTTCTGACAAAAGTGTGGCTGAAAATTACGTGAAGGAATTCAAGGGTTACATAGAGGCTGAACAATTCAAACCCCAACAAGTGTTCAGTTGTGACGAAACAGGCCTGTTTTGGAAGAAAATGCCAAACAGGACCTTCATTACACAGGAGGAAAAGGCACTGCCAGGACACAAGACTATGAAAGACAGGCTAACTCTTATGTTGTGTGCTAATGCTAGTGGGGATTTTAAAATGAAGCCTTTACTGGTGTATCACTCTGAAAATCCCCGAGCATTTAAGAGATACAGTGTCGCCAAGGCTAATTTGTGTGTGATGTGGAAGTCTAACAATAAGGCATGGGTCACTAGGGAAATTTTCTTTGATTGGTTCCATGAAGTGTTTGGCCCCAGTGTGAAGAAATATCTCGAGGAAAATAATTTGCCACTTAAGTGCCTCCTGATAATGGACAATGCTCCTTGTCATCCTCGAGACTTGGAAGAGCAAATTGTGGAGGAGTTTGTTCATCAAAGTGAAGTTCTTGTCCCCTAATACCACTCCTCTCCTCCAGCCCATGGACCAGCAGGTCATTTCAAACTTTAAAAGAAACTACACAAAAGCAATGTTTCAGAAGTGCTTTGAAGTGACCACAGACATTAATTTGACCCTAAAAGAGTTTTGGGAAGATCATTTCAATATCCTGCACTGTGTAAACCTTATAGGTAAGGCTTGGGAGGAAGTGACTACCAGGACTTTGAACTCTGCCTGGATTATTATTATTATTATAATCAAATAGAAGCGCTAAACCACAGGGGTATCTCTGCCTGGAGAAAATTGTGGCCAGACTGTATCCCAGAGAGGGATTTTGAAGGTTTTGGGGATGAGCCTCAGAACCCTGAGCCTGAGCCTGTTGTGGAAGAAATTGTGGCACTGGGCAAGTCCATGGGGTTGGATGTTAGTACCGAGTATGTGGAACAGTTGGAGGAGGAGGACAATGAAGAGATAACCACTGAAGATCTGCAAGAGCTTCAACAGCAACAGCAACAACAGACCACAGTTCAGGAAAATGGTTCAGAGGAGGAAGAACAGAGATGGAGGAAGTTGCCTTCAAGGATTAGGGAGATCTGTGCCAAAGGGACTGATGTGCAAGGCTTTATGGATGAATATCACCCTAACAAAGCTGTTGCAGGCCGTGCTGGCAACATGTACAATGACAATGTGGTGTACCATTTCAGGGATGTTTTAAAGAAGTGCCAGACACAGAGCTCCCTGGACAGATTTTTTGTCAGAGAGGGTTCCAGTGACTCAAGCTGGTCCTAGTGGCATTAAAAGAAAAAGGCCAGTAACCCCAGAAAAGAACTAATGGAAGGGGAGTCCCCCTTCCAAACACTAGCATACTACTCCTTCCTTCCCCCCTTCTCCCATCTTCCACACATCAACAACTCTTCAATAAAGGTAAGTGTGAAGTTAATACACTGTTGTATGTACGTATTAGTTGTAATTTATATATACATGTACTGTGTAAGTTAATGTGTAAAAAATATTTATTTTAATATTTTTGGGTGTCTGGAACGGTTTAATTGAATTTCCATTATTTCTTATGGGGAAAATAGATTCGGATTACATTATTTTCGGTTTACATAAAACCCTCTGGAACGGATTAATTACGTTTTCCGGGGGTCCACTGTATACAGTGGAACCTCGGCTTATGAGTGCCCCACCATGCGAGTTTTTCAGGATACGAACAGTCGGTCGATTTTTTGCTTCTGGATACGAAAAAAATTTCAGGATGCGAGCTTCCCCCTCAAGGGAGTTTCCTTGGTGAGGGGCTCTTGATCAAGGTAATTGGATCTGTGCTCTAGTTCCCTAAATTAACCCTTTGACTGTTTCGGTCGTATATATACGTCTTACGAGCCACTGTTTCGGACGTATCAATATGCCTAAATTCTAGCGGCTTCAAATCAAACGGGAGAAAGCTGGTAGGCCCACATATGAGAGAATGGGTCTGTGTGGTCAGTGTGCACAGTATAAAAAAAATCCTGCAGCACGCAGTATGTAATGAGAGAAAAAAAACTCTGACCATTTTTTTGGATTAAAACGCCGACTTTGAGGTGTATTTTCGTATAGTATTTATGGTTGTATTCTCTTTTTTATGGTCTCATTTGATAGAATGGACAACATACTACAGAAATAAAGATGATTTTGATTAGTTTTATGATGAAAACGACCTTGAAATTGAGCTCAAAGTAGGAGAAATGTTCGATTTTTGCAAATGTTCAAGAGTAAACAAATCCCGCCACGCGTCCAATACACGTCAATTGGCGAGTCTAATATTCTTTCACAAGTGCACTGATATTATTTATACCATTTTTACAATAATGCAATAGTCTGCATAACGGTAAATCTTCTATTTTTATGTGAATAAAAATCAAAATAGAAACCAAAAGTAATATAAGAGGGCCTAAAGACGTGACTAATGAACATTTAACATCTTATTTTAGTGCCAGGAATGTCTGCATTGTTTATTCTGGACCCTATTTTGAAATTGACAACTTTTTATTTTCCATGAAATTGGCCAAATTGCCAATTTCTGATCACTTTATTGGGTAGTTGAAATCGATAAATTGGTGGTTTCTTGTACTCAATCGATAGAACAAATGGAGTTCTAAAGAAATATCTATGAGTTTGGTCAACTGGAACAATGGAATTTATCGAAAATAGGGCTCAAAGTCGGCGAAATTGCCGATGCGTATATATTGCTGAGATCACTAACTTCGCGAGAGCGTAATTCCGTGTGTTTTCAATCAAATTTCGAACTTTTGGTGTCTTTACCATCGGAAACGATTCTCTATCATTTCATAAGAAAAAATAATTTATTTATTTTTTTTAAATTTTGCGACAACAGGAGAGCACTCAGGATTGAGGGTTGCGACAGTCAAAGGGTTAATAATAATTATAATACGTATTAGGTAGTAGGTTGGTAGACAGCAACCACCCAGGGAGGTACTACCGTCCTGCCAGGTGACTGTGAAACAGAAACCTGAAACTGTTTTACATGATGGTAGGATTGCTGGTGTCTTTTTTCTGTCTCATAAACACGCTGGATAACAGGTATATCTAGCTACTTCTACTTACACTTTAGGTCACACTACACTGGCATACACATGCATATATATACATACACACATCTAGGTTTTTCTTCTTTTTCTTAATAGCTCTTGTTCTTTTTATTTTCTCTATTGTCCATGGGGAAGTGGAAAAGAATCTTTCCTCCGTAAGCCATGCGTGTCGTATGAGGCGACTAAGATGCCGGAGCAATGGGCTAGTAACCCCTTCTCCTGTACAAATCTACTAAAAACGAGAAGAAGAAAAACTTTATAAAATTGGGTTGTCTGAATGTGCGTGGATGTAGTGCGGATGATAAGAAAGAGATGATTGCCGATGTTATGAATGAAAAGAAGTTGGATGTCCTGGCCCTAAGCGAAACAAAGCTGAAGGGGTAGGCGAGTTTCAGTGGGGAGAAATAAATGGGATTAAGTCAGGAGTATCTGAGAGAGTTAGAGCTAAGGAAGGGTAGCAATAATGTTGAAGGATCAGTTATGGAAGGAAAAGAGGGAATATAAATGTGTAAATTCAAGGATTATGTGGATTAAAATAAGGGTCGGATGCGAAAAGTGGGTCATAATAAGCGTGTATGCACCTGGAGAAGAGAGGAGTGTAGAGGAGAGAGAGAGATTTTGGGAGATGTTAAGCAAATGTATAGGAACTTTTGAACCAAATGAGAGAGTAATTGTGGTAGGGGACCTAAATGCTAAAGTGGGAGAAACATGCAGAGAGGGTGTAGTAGGTAAGTTTGGGGTGCCAGGTGTAAATGATAATGGGAGCCCTTTGATTGAACTTTGTATAGAAAGGGGTTTAGTTATAGGTAATACATATTTTAAGAAAAAGAGGATAAATAAGTATACAAGATATGATGTAGGGCGTAATGACAGTAGTTTGTTGGACTATGTATTGGTAGATAAAAGACTGTTGAGTAGACTTCAGGATGTGCATGTTTATAGAGGGCTACAGATATATCAGATCACTTTTTAGTTATAGCTACAGTGGGAGTAAAGGTAGATGGGATACAAGGAAAATAGAATCAGTAAGTAAAAGAGAGGTGAAGGTTTATAAACTAAAAGAGGAGGCAGTTAGGGTAAGATATAAACAACTATTGGAGGATAGATGGGCTAGTGAGAGTGTAGGCAATGGGGTCGAAAATGTATGGGGTAGATTTAAAAATGTAGTGTTAGAGTGTTCAGCAGAAGTTTGTGGTTACAGGCGAGTGGGTGCAGGAGGGAAGAGGAGCGATTGGTGGAATGATGATGTAAAGAGAGTAGTAAGGGAGAAAAAGTTAGCATATGAGAGGTTTTTACAAAGTAGAAGTGATGCAAGGAGGGAAGAGTATATGGAGAGAAAAAGAGAGGTTAAAAGAGTGGTGAAGCAATGTAAAAAGAGAGCAGATGAGAGAGTGGGTGAGATGTTATCAGCAAATTTTGTTGAAAATAAGAAAAGTTTTGGAATGAGATTAATAAGTTGAGGAAGCCTAGAGAACAAATGGATTTGACAGTTAAAAATAGGAGAGGAGAGTTATTAAATGGAGAGTTAGAGGTATCGGGAAGATGGAGAGAATATTTTGAGGATTTGTTAAATGTTGATGAAGACAGGGAAGCTGTGATTTCGTGTGTAGGGCAAGGAGGAATAACATCTTGTAGGAGTGTGGAAGAGCCAGTTGTGGGTGTAGGGAAGTTCGTGAGGCAGTGGGTAGAATGAAAGGGGTAAGGCAGCTGGGATTGATGGGATAAAGATAGAAATGTTAAAAGCAGGTGGGGATATAATTTTGGAGTGGTTGGTGCTATTATTTAATAAATGTATGGAAGAGGGTAAGGTACCTAGGGATTGGCAGAGAGCGTGTATTGTTCCTTTGTATAAAGGCAAAGGGGACAAAAGAGAGTGCAAAAATTATAGGGGAATAAGTCTGTTGAGTGTACCTGGTAAAGTGTATGGTAGAGTTATTATTGAAAGAATTAAGAGTAAAACAGAAAGCAGGATGGCAGATGAACAAGGGGGCTTTAGGAAAGGTAGGGGTGTGTAGACCAAGTGTTTACAGTGAAACATATAGGTGAACAGTATTTGGATAAGGGTAAAGATGTTTTTGTGGCATTTATGGATTTGGAAAAGGCGTATGATAGGGTAGATAGGGGGCAATGTGGCAGATGTTGCAGGTGTATGGAATAGGAGGAAGGTTACTGAAAGCAGTGAAGAGTTTTTATGAGGATAGTGAGGCTCAGGTTAGAGTGTGTAGGAGGGAAGGGGACTATTTCCCAGTAAAAGTGGGCCTTAGACAAGGATGTGTGATGTCACCGTGGTTGTTCAATATATTTATAGATGGGGTTGTAAGAGAAGTGAATGCGAGGGTCTTGGCAAGAGGTGTTGGGCTAAAAGATAAAGAAGCAAATACAAAGTGGGAGTTGTCACAGTTGCTTTTTGCTGATGACACTGTGCTTTTGGGAGATTCTGAAGAGAAGCTGCAGAGGTTGGTGGATGAATTTGGTAGGGTGTGTAAAAGAAGAAAATTGAAAGTGAATATAGGAAAGAGTAAGGTGATGAGGATAACAAAAGAATAGGTGACGAAAGATTGGATATCAGATTGGAGGGAGAGAGTATGGAGGAGGTGAATGTATTCAGATATTTGGGAGTGGACATGTCGGCGGATGGGTCTATGAAGGATGAGGTGAATCATAGAATTGATGAGGGGAAAAGGGTGAGTGGAGCACTTGAGTCTGTGGAGACAAAGAACCTTGTCTATGGAAGTAAAGAGGGAATGTATGAGAGTATAGTTATACCAACGCTCTTATATGGGTGTGAAGCATGGGTGATGAATGTTGCAACGAGGAGAAGGCTGGAGGCAGTGGAGATGTCATGTCTGAGGTCAATGTGTGGTGTGAATATAATGCAGAGAATTCGGAGTTTGGAAATTAGGAGGAGGTGCGGGATTACCAAAACGATTGTCCAGAGAGCTGAGGAGGGGTTGTTGAGGTGGTTTGGACATGTAGAGAGAATGGAACGAGACAGAGTGACTTCGAGAGTGTATAAATCTGTAGTGGAGGGAAGGCGGGGTAGGGGTCGGCCTAGGAAAGGTTGGAGGGAGGGGTAAAGGAAGTTTTGTGTGCGAGGGCTTGGACTTCCAGCAAGCATGTGTGAGCGTATTTGATAGGAGTGAATGGAGGCATAGGGTTTTTTAATACTTGACGTGCTGTTGGAGTGTGAGCAAAGTAACATTTATGAAGGGATTCAGGGAAACCGGCAGGCCGGACTTGAGTTCTGGAGATGGGAAGTACAGTGCCGGCACTCTGAAGGAGGGGTGTTAATGTTGCAGTTTTATAACTGTAGTGTAAAGCACCCTTCTGGCAAGACAGTGATGGAGTGAATGATGATGAAAGTTTTTCTTTTTCGGGCCACCCTGCCTTGGTGGGAATCGGCCGATGTGTTAATAAAAAAAAAAAAAAATAATACGTATGTACTAATAATAAGTTTTTTCCCAACAAGTCAGCCGTCTCCCACAGAGGCAGGGTGACCCAAAAAAGAAAGAATACATAATCACTGTCTTTCCAGAGGCGCTCAGATACGACAGATAAGTCCCTCCCAGCTGTCACTATCCCAGACCCCTCCTTTAAAGTGTAGGCATTGTACTTCCCATTTCCAGGACTCAAGTCCAACTAAATCAATTAACTGGTTTCCCTGAATCGCTTCACAAAATGTTACCCTGCTCACACTCCAACAGCTCATGTCCCAAAAACCATTCGTCTCCATTCACTTCTATCTAACATGCTCACACATGCTTGCTGGAAGTCCAAGCCCCTCGCCCACAAAACCTCCTTTACACCCTCCCTCCATTATTATATTATATGTATAATATAATAATAATACATATAATAATAATACAGTGGACTCCCGAGTATCAGCCATAATCCGTTCCAGGAGCTAGGCCTCAACTCGAACTGGTCGAAAGTCGAAGTAATAGTTCCCATAAGAAATAATGTAAATACAGTGGACCCCTGGTTATCGGCCATAATTCGTTTCAGAATGCTGTTCAAGTGCCGTTACCGAACGAATTTGTTCCCATAAGGAATAATGTAAATTAGATTAGTCCTTTTAGACCCCCAAAAAATATACTTACATGTGCACTTACAAAAATACACTTACTGTACATAATTGTTCGAGTTTGGGGCAGTACGAAATCCGGGGGTCCACTGTACAATTAATCCATTTCCACCCAAAAATATTCACCAAAAATTCATTTTTTTAAAGAATAAATACTATAGTTTTACAAACAGAGAAATAATTATAAAGCACTAATTTTAATGGATAACTGAAGATTTGAATCAGTTTTACCTTTACTGAAGACTCTTGTTGGCGCATGAGAGAGGCAGGAGAGTTTGGAGGCAGGACAAGATAGCCCTTCAATATGACACTAATATAAACTCTACGGCTTATTTATCTATCACAATTCATCTAATGACATAATAAACAATATTAATAACATAGAAACATGATATACTACTCTAGAATGAATAAAATATGTCATTACGAATGTGAGGACTGATGGTAGTGTGTTACTGTTGTTGGGTTTATAAGGGCCACTGACCATAAGCTGTACATATACTGCTGGTGGTGGAGGCAGCAGGCCACCACCACTAATTCACACTGAAACAGTGTACGTAATTTATAAATAAGAAATATTTACACTTTAATTTATAAATAAGAAATATTTACACTTTATAAATAAGAAATATTTACACTTGCCTTGCAAGAGATGGTGGCAGAGGGTGGCGTTGGTCTCAGTGCCCCTATATTCCTCAAACAACAATTTAGGAGTTAAGTTTCGTGTCGTCATTTTCTATCGCTTAATCGCTTAACTTACTTGCTACACTGTTAATGCTACACTTTATCGCTGGCTTGTGCTATAGCCTTTATCGACTCGTGCTGCTTTAGTATCATACATATCGTAGAATCAGTGAATCACTGAAGAAGACACATTCTCCCCTCTCTTCCTCCTCCACTTTGGTACTTTGCTACAATTTCTTTCTTCAATTCTATCGTGTTTGTCACTTTCTTTACCAAAGGGCTGCCACTATGAAGTTTTTGGGCCCATGGTGGCTTATTTCACAGTCACAATCAATAAACAAGCACTAAACACAATGAATTTATTGTGATAAAGCTAGACTGGCTCACGAAGCCTGCACGGGGACGCTCTTAAGTGCGGGCAGGCGGACAGGTCTGGTAAGTGGGCCGATACTTGGGGAAACGGCCGATGGTCGGGCCAAAATTGGGCTGAAAAAAACAACCGAAACACGAGTTGGCCAATACTCAGTGTAGCCGATACTCGGAGGTCCACTGTATAATAATATGTAATACAGTGGTACCTCGACTTACGAGCTTAATTCGTTTCAGAAGGCTGTTTGAGTGCCGATACCAAACGAATTTGTTCCCATAAGGAATAATGTAAATTAGATTAATTTGTTTCAGGCCCCCATAATTACACTTACAAAAGCACTTACAAAAATACACTTACATAATTGTTAGAGTTGGGAGCTGCTCGTAAGTCGAGGTACCACTGTACTATAATAATTATAATACGTACTATAGTGAGTGAGTTTCAGAACACCACCACGAGATGGCACAGTGAGTACCAAAACAACGCTCGCCATCAGTGCACGTGTGCTTACAGAGCTTACCTCGTGGTGGAATGAATTCTCGTGTTTTTCTTACGTTTCGAACAGTTATTTTGCCAAATTTCTTTTTTCTAACCATGGGTCCTAACAAAGCAATTGCAAAGGACAGTGCTTAGAAGAAAAAGAGAATGATGTCCATGGAAGTAAAGCAGGAAATCATAGAAAAACGCAAACGAGGTGTGAGGGTTAAGGACATGGCGAGTGAGTACCAGTGTAGCACTTCTACCATATGCACGATACTAAAGCAGGAGTCTATAAAGGCTCGCCAGCAAAGGGCGTAACTCATTTCTGAAACAGTCTGAAAGGTAGGAAGAAACAAACCTCCTTGGACAGTTTTTTATTGAAACGCCCTGCAGATGAAAATGTGAAAAGTGTGGAGAAAAAGCCAAAAATCAGCGAATAGTGAAGTGAGATAAAAATAAAAATTGTAGCAGTTCAGTGATAGTGTAGCAATTAAGTGTAGCATTAAGAGTGTAGCAATTAAGTGTAGCATTAAGAGTGTAGCAATTAAGTTAGGCGATTAAGCAATAGAAAAAGGACGAAACGAAATGAACTCCTGACAGCATACGCTGCTCTGCCTATCTTTTCCACCATCAACCTTCACCAGCATCTCTTCTCCAAGGTAAATAGTGTATGTACACAAGTTTATTTCTACATTGTTTGCCTTATGAAAGTAGTGATCTAATGCAGTTAGCCTAACAAACTCCTTTTTCTCTTATAATAACACCTCAGAAGGGAAAGCATGGGAAGATGATTTCAGAGCAGAGCGAGAATGCCCGCCACCACTCTCCTCCGCTGTCGTCACCACTAGCCACATACGTAATGACATTTTATTCATTCTAGAGTGTATATCAGGTTTCTATGTTATTTATATTGCTTATGTCATAAATGAATTGTGATAAACCATAGAGTTGATATTAGCGTCCTGGCTCCAAACAATAAACTCCTCCGCCACCACCACCACCACTACGTAGTCACATATGTAATGACATATTTTATTCATTCTAGAGTATACAGTGGAACCCCGAGTTTCAGACTTAATCCGTTCCAGGAGCTAGTTCTAAAGTCGAAACGTTCGAAACTCAAAGCAATATTTCCCATAAGAAATAATGTAAATACAATTAATCCGTTCCAGAAACCCAAAAATATTAACAAAAAATACATTTTATAGAGATTAATTATAGTTTTACATACACACAACAAACATACATAGTACAAATATTAATAAATAAATACAAACATTTAAATAAACATATAAAATAACATTTTTACTTACCTTTATTGAAGATTGTTGATGGCATCTGGAAGATAGGGAGGAGGGAGGGCTTAGTGTTTGGAAGGGAAATCCCCCTCCATAAGGACTTCAGGTAACAAGTCCCTCTCTGGGGTTACTTCCCTTCTTTGTCTATTAATGCCACTAGGACCAGCTTGAGAGTCGCTGGATCCCTGTCTCACAAAATAACTGTCCAGAGTCCTCTGTTTCTGGTGCCTCTTTAAGATGTCCCTAAAATGGGGCATTTTGTTACTGAACTTGTTGCAGATATGGCTTGTTTCAGCTTGCTCAGGGTGATATTTTTCAGCAAATGCCTGCACCCTATTCCACATTGCACAAATCTCCTTAATCTCTGAAGAAGGCACCTCATCCAGTCCCTCTTCCTCCTCCTCCTCCTCCTCCTGTGAAGCAAGTTCTTCAACTGTGGTCTGATGCTGTTCCAGTTGAAGCTCTTCCAGCTCTTCAGTGGTTAGCTCTTCCCTGTGGTCCTGCACCAACTCTTCCACGTCTTCACCACTCGCCTCCAACCCCAGGGACTTGCCCATTGCCACAATACCTTCCACAACAGGCAGAGGGTTGGCACGGTTAGGGTCAGCCTCAAACCCTTCAAAATCCCTCTGTTGGACACAATCTGGCCACAATTGTCTCCAAGCAGAGTTCAAAGTCCTGGAAGTCACTCCCTCCCAAGCCTTACCTATAAGGCCTATGCAGTTGTAGATATTGAAGTGATTCCTCCAGAACTCTCTTAGGGTCAACTCAGTGTCTGAGGTCACTTCAAAGCACTTTTCAAACACTGCTTTTGTGTAGTTTTTTGAAGTTAGAAAGGACCTGCTGGTCCATGGGCTGCAGGAGAGGAGTGGAGTTAGGAGGCAAGAACTTCACTGTGATGAAACTGAAGTCCCTACACAGCATTATTATTATTATAATAAAAATGAATCCCTACAGAGTAGGTCTATCAAGTTTGGAGGATGTGCAGGAGCATTGTCCAGTAACAGGAGGCACTTGAGTTCCAATTTATTTTTCAGGAGGTATTTTTTCACACTGGGCCAAACTCTTCATGGACCCACTCTTTGAAAATTTGCCTTATGACCCATGCCTTATGATTAGCTTTTCACAACATACACAATCTATTCTTGACGACATTGTGTTTCTTGAACGCTCTGGGATTTTCTGAGTGATACACCAGTAAAGGCTTCACTTTAAAATCCCCACTAGCGTTAGAACAAAACGAGAGTTAGCCTGTCTTTCATAGGCTTGTGTCCTGGCAGTGCCTTTTATTCCTGTGTGATGTAGGTCCTCTTTAACATTTTCTTCGAAAAGAGGCCTGTTTCATCACAATTGAACACTTGATGGGGTTTGAATTGTTCATCCTTTATGTACCCCTTGAATTCCTGCACATATTTTTCAGCCGCACATTTGTCAGAACTTGCAGCCTCGCCATGCCTACCACACTGTGTATGCCACTACATTTCTTAAATCTCTCAAACCAGCCTTTGCTGGCCTTAAATTCACTAAGATCAGCACTAGTTCCAGGCATTTTCTGTACGAGATCATCATGCAACTGCCTTGCCTTTTCACAAATTATCGACTGCATAACACTATCTCCTGCTAACTGTTTTTGGTTGATCCACACCAACAACAGTCTCCACATCTTCGAGTATTTGCGATCTCTGTTTTGTGAGCATATTTGCACCTTTCGCAACAACAGCTTCCTTGATTTCTTTTTTCTTGGTCACAATGTAAGAGATGGTTGTATGGGGTTTCTTATACTACATGGCAAGCTCTGCCACACATACTCCACTTTCATATTTTGCAATGATATCTTTCTTGAATTCTGTAGTGTTTCTCACCTTCTTTACCAAAGGGCTGGCACTAGGAGCTTTCTTTGGGCCCATGGTGGCTTATTTAGCAGTTGCAAGCACTAAAACGAATGGAATATTACGAAATGTATCATATGAACACGTGGGATCGTGCTCACTGGCTGGTAAACAATAGCACACTGATTGTAAATGGTGTGCCGGGCCGCCGCTCGGACACATTCAGGACGAATGACTATTACCGAGTTAAATGACGATCACCAAGCCAATATTTTGACAAAAAAACGTTACTATTACCGAATATTACGAAATCCGACGACTATGAAATCTGGGGGTCCACTGTATATGTATACATTTTTTTGTTTTTAAGGTGTTGTTATTGTATTTTAAATTATTTTTTAGCTTCTTTTATCTTTTATTGTTAATTTGAGTTTTATTTATTTGAAATACAGTGGTACCCCGAGTTTCGAACTTTCTTCGTTCCAGAAGGCTGTTCAACTGCCATTACCTAACGAATTTGTTCCCATAAGGAATAATATAAATCAGATTAGTCCGTTTCAGACCCCCCAAAAATACACTTACAAAAGCACTTGAGTAATACACTTACATAATTGGTAGAGTTGGGAGCAGTTCAAAACTCGGGGTACCACTGAACAGTGGACCCCTGGTTATCGGCCGTTTCTGTTATCGGCCAACTCGGTTGTAGGCCGGTTTTTCGGCTTCCCGGTTATCGGCCGTTATTTCGGCTTCCTGGTTATCGGCCGTTGTTTCGCTTATCGGCTGTATGGGACGCGTCAACCCGCCTGCTGTCAGCTGCTTGCGCCAGTCTGGCTGTGTCTCTGGGCAAGTGAGGAAGCTTCTGCTCATTCATCCAAACATTTCGCTATTATCCATTGTTTTTGGTGGTTATTGATTATGTTCAACTGCAAAATAAGTAACCATGGCCCCAAAGAAAGTTCCTAGTAAAGTTCCTTTGGTAAAGAAAGTGAGAAACACGATAGAATTCAAGGCAGTCAGACATAAAGGCAAGGAGTGTAGCAGGCATTCCGCGTTTGTGAGTCAGTATGTTTAATAATAATAATCACTCTTGGGCACATTAAATGTCTTATTTTAGGTTAATACACTGTATAGACATTTTCATTAATCCATATATGATATTTTCTTCAAAATTATATAAGAAACACGTTACATAGCATGTAGCATATAAACATGCAATGTTTATATGCTATCGAGGGGAGAGTAAACATTGTTTTCTCTGATTCAGCGTTAGAGAAAACCGTGAATCTGGCATCTCGCCCAGTAACCGCCCGTCATATGCATTTGTTTACAATTCTTGGCATGAATTATTCATTACGTCTCCCTTTGTTTATGATGGCATCTAAAGGTAGTTGATAGAAACGATTAAACTGTGAACATGGTAATAATATGGCTGTGTAGTGTAGCCCAGGGGGGGGGGCTACATACGTGTACTGTACCTACATCTACCGCTGCCTACACTGACTTCCTACAAATAAATACTACTCTCCTCTCGCCCTACATTAAGACTACAAATATTTTAAGGTAAGTAATGAATGTATTCATTGTTTTCTGTATGTAAAACTATAGTTAATCTTTAAAAAAATGATTTTTTGCAAATATTTTTGAATGTCTGAAACGGATTAATTGGATTTACATTAATTCTTATGGGAAATATTATTTTGGTTTTAGGCCGAGCTTCTTGAACGGATTACGGCCGATAACCGAGGGTCCACTGTATATTTTTAAGGAAAAATTTATTTCATGTCCTTTTATTATGACATAGGTGACGTTGCTGAGTGAGCTAACGTCACATAATAATGTTCGCTAAACTGAAATTTACTCTAGAAAAGTGGCGTAAAGGCGAATTTAGCATAAGCCAAAATGACGTAAAGCAGGGTATGACTGTACTGTATTGCAGGATTAAGAACCATAAAAGTAAAGATGTACTGTACACTGAATATAAATAGAGAGTTCATAAGACTTTCCTGTCATCATAAATGTACATGCAATAAAGAAAAAATAGTAAACCTGCCAGAATGAAAAATATTCAACATATGGTAGTAGTAGTAATTCAGGGACTCTAATCTTGTTCTCATCCATGTGCAAGCGTTATGTAAGCCACCCATCAACTATTTTTTTTTATACACCATCTTTTGTCAGGACACCTAAGACAATATCAAATTGCTTAAAACACATGGAAAAGTTTCTTGATGGTTAAAGCAAATTTGTTGGTACCACTCGTAGGTCTAAATGGAAACTTGTCAATCAATTATTTATAAAACATACTCCATCCTGGAAATATACTTCCATCCCTGGAACCAATAACTGATATAACAGTTCATTATTTAGTTGTAGCTAGAGTGATGATAAAAGGTAGATGAGGTACAAGGAGACAGTCATCAGCAGGTGGGGATATAGTTTGAGTGGTTGGTGCATTTCAATAAATATATGAAAGGGTGTAAGGTACCTAGGGATTGGCAGAGCATGCATAGTTCCTTTGTATAAAGAAAATGTGGATAAGAGTGTAAGAATTATAGGGGAATAAACCTGTTGAGTATACCATGTAAATACAGGATAAGACCGTAGGATTGCAGATGAACAAGGTTTTAGAAGGGTAGGGGATGTGTAAACCAAGTGTTTATATTGAAGCATTCAAGCAAACATTGCATTTATAGATTTAGAAAAAGTACATACTTGGGTGGATAGCAGGGCAATGTGGCAGATGTTGCAAATGTATGAAATAGGTGGTAGGTTACTTAAAGCAGTTAAAAGCTTTTGAGGATAGTGAGGCTCAATGCATTATAAAGTACTTTTGAAAATTTAAGATTGATTTACTGGACCTCACTTCGAATATGCTTAATTATGTTTCAACATGGATGCAATTTACAGCTGTATTCAAGAATATGTAGCCATTTCAGGAAATACCGCCATATTGACTTGGTGTGAGACAAGTGTTTTGTTGTGGTGTTCAGGTAAAAAATAAAAATTAGAAATAGCCACACAATTTAAAAATGTGATTTACTGCACCCCAAATTATTTTCTTTGATCAAAAAACACAGGGCCTTGATTTCCTTAACCCTTTGACTGTCGCAACCCCAAATCCTGAGGTGTCTCCTGGTGTCGCAAAATTGTCGAATTTTTTTTTTATTTTTTCTTATGAAATGATAAGAGAATCTTTTCCCAATGGTAATGACACCAAAAGTATGAAATTTGATGGAAAACTTGCAGAATTACGCTCTTGTGAAGTTAATGATCTCGGCGATATATACGCATCGGCGATTTCGCCGACTTTGAGCCCTATTTTCGGCCAATTCCACTGTTCCAGTCGACCAAACTCAGCCATTTCTTTAGAACTCCATTTGTTCTATCGATTGAGTAAAAGAAGCCACCAATTTACCGATTTCAACTACCCAATAAAGTGGTCAGAAATTGGCAATTTTACCAATTTCATGCAAAATAAAAAATGTCAATTTCAAAATAGGGTCCAGAATAAACAATGCAGACATTCCTGGCACTAAAATAAGATTTTCTCTGTTTATTAGTCACGTCTTTAGGCCCCTCTTATATTACTCTTGCTTTCTATTTTTATTTTTTATTCACACAAAAAATAGAAGATTTACTGTTATGCAGACTACCGCACTACTGTAAAAATGGTATAAATAATATCAGTGCACTTGTGTAAGAATATTAGACTCGCCAGTTGACGTGTATTGGACGAATGGCATGATTTGTTTACTCGAACCATGGCAAAATTCGAACATTTCCACTACTTTGAGCTCAATTTCAAGGTCATTTTCATCATGAGACTAATCAAAATCATCTCTATTTCTGTAATATGTTTAACATTCTATCAAATGAGACCACGAAAAAGAGAATACAACCATAAATACTATATGAAAATATGCCTCAAAGTCTGCATTTTAATCCAAAAACACGGTCGGAGTTTTTTTTTCTCATTATGCACTGCGTGCTGCAGGATTTTTTTTTATACAGTGCACACTGACCCATTCTCTCATATGTGGGCCTACAAGCTTTCTCCCGCTTGATTTGAAGCCGTTAGAATTTTTGAGTGTATATACGTCTGAAACAGTCAAAGGGTTAATAATCAATAAGGAAATAAAGGCCACTTGCTCAGAAATCTGAAAAATTCCCATGTACAGAAAGGCTTTGGTCCTGAACATTCCAGATTAAGTTGACACTGCATATATGTATACAAGTTTTGACTTTACTGGAGAAATTTTTTTCTCTCAAAAGCTGTTTCCCCACCAAAGCAGGGTGACCTGAAAAAGGAAACTTATTCACCATCATTCTTTCAACTGCCATCTTTCCAGAAGTGTGTGGCATCCCCACAACATACCTAGATACAGTGGTACCTTGACTTAGAGTGCCCAAACTTTTGAGTTTTCCGAGTTACGAGCTGTCGCTTGGTCGATTTTTTGCTTTGAGTTCCAAGCCAAAATCTGAATTACAAGCAAGCTTCAGATACGTTTTAGATATAATAATCGCTCTGGAGTGCTTTAACCCTTTCAGGGTTATTGACGTACTAGTACGGCTTACGCCCTGGGGTTATTGACGTACTAGTACAGTGGACCCCCGAGTTTCGTAAAAACTTCACTCCTGAAGTCTGCTCAAGTGCCATTACCGAACGAATTTACTCCCTTAAGGAAAAATTTCACGTAGGTTAGTCTATTTCAGACCCCCAAAAATACACTTCCACAAGAACTTACAAAATTATACTTACATAATTGCACGATTTCCGGGGTATTCGTTAACCGAGGGTCCACTGTACACCTAAATTCTAGCGCCCTCAAATCAAGCAGAAACAAGACTGTTAGGCCTAGATGTGATAGAATGGGTCTGTGCGGTCAGTGTGCGCAGTATAAAAAAATTCCTGCACCACACAGTGCATAATGAGGAAAAAAAACTGAGTGTTTTTGGTTTAAAACAGCGACTTTGCAGTCTATTTTCGTATGGTATTTATTGATGTATTCTCGTTTTCTTGGTCTCATTTGATAGATTGGAACATATATTACAGACATAGAGATGATTTTGATTGGTTTGACAACGACAAGTACCTTGAAATTGAGCTCAAAGTAGCGAAAATGTTCGATTTTTGACGATGTTCAAGAGTAAACAAATCACACCATGCATCCAATGCACATCAACTGGCAAGTCTAATATTCATGCACAAGTGCTCTAATATTATTTTACCATTTTTACAATGATGCAGTTGTATACATAACAGTAAATCTTCTATTTTTTGTGAGAATAAAAATTCAAAATGAAATGCAAAAGAAATGTAAGAGGGGCCTGGAAACGTGACTAATGAACAGAAAAGACGTTATTTCAGTGCCAGGAATGTCTGCCTTGTTTATTCTGGACCCTATTTTGAAATTGGCATCGTTTGAAATTTGTGTGAAATTGGCCAAATTGCCATTTTCTGACCACTATTTTGGGTAGTTGTAATTGGTAAATAGGCGGTTTCTTGTACTCAATCGATAGAAGAAATGGAGTTCTATCGAAATAGCTATAATTTTAGTTGACTGAAACTTGGAATTTGCCGAAAATAGGGCTCAAAGTGGGCGAAATCGCCGATGCGTAAGTGTCATGGCTACCACTAAATTTGCGAAAGCATAATTCCGTTAGTTTTCGATCAAATTTCATAATTTTGGTGGCGTTATGATCGGAAAAAGATTCTCTATCATTTCATAAGAAAAAATCATTTTTTTTTTTAAATTCTTGGACCCTGAGAACGAGTTTCGGAGACCCCCCTTGGACCCTGAAATGGTTAAATGTCATATGTATAAAATATGTGATCTGTGATCTTAGTGTCTTGTCGTTAATGTTCTTACATAATGGTAATCATGAAATATAGTTGGTGAACATAAAAAAATGTGATCTTAGTGAAAGTATTCATAGTTTAAATGATCTTGTTCTAGTCTGACACTTGTAATATTATATATGTTACAGTCTGTCACTTGCAATATTATACATGCTACAGTCTGACACTTGTAATATTATATATATTACTGTCTGACACTTGTAATATTATACATGTTACAGTCTGTCACTTGTAATATCATACATGTTACACTCTGTCAGATGTTTTCACCGCTTCACACCGTATTTCGTATAGGTTAGGAAGCTGATATTGTTATTACAGTGGAACCCCGCCTAACGAACGCTCCATATAGCGAACAAATTGCGTAACGAACTCTTTTTTCGCAAAATATTTTTCTTGTGTAGTGAACATTTACTCATGTAGCGAACTGTACCAGATCTGTCCGCCTGCGGTGAGGCGGACAGGACGCCAGTCAAGCGTTGTTTACACTTGAGAGAACATTACCCAGTGCGCTCTTTCAAACATTCATAATACTTTTGTTGTGTTTATTGCTGGTTCAGTGATTGTCACCGTGAAATAAGTCACCATGGGTCCAAACAAGCTTCACAAGTCGATAAAGGCTATAGCACCAGCCAGTGATAGTGTAGCAATGGAAATGTCACTCTGTCTTGACTTTTTTGGGTTATCCTAGGTTTTCTACACATATGCTGCTATGTATGATAATCTATGTATAACTGGACTTGTGTATACCTGAATAAACTTAAGTAAGTTAAGCGATTAATCGATAGACAATGACGACACAAAACAATGTTGTTTGAGATTATAGGGACACTGAGAAGAGCACCGTACTCTGCCACCATCTCCTCCTTATACCCAACAACAACACACTCCACCAGTCCTTATACCCAACAATAACACCAACACACTCCACCAGTCCTTCTAGATTCGTAATGACATGTTTTATTCATATGTAGCATCTTGCCTAGAAGGGGAGTAGGAAATGAATGGTTGTCTAGGGCAATTGGTGCAAATTGCTGGCTAGACAGATACTGCAAGGAACTTGCAATCCCATTCATTGACAACTGGGACAACTTTTATGGCAAACAAGATATGTATGCAAGGGATGGGGTACATCTCTCTGGTACAGGGGTGGAAGCACTTGCCAACTCGATCGAGAGGGCCATTGCTGACATGCCTAGGATTTTAAACTGATAGAAGATAGAGGTATGGGTGTGTGTGGGAAACAGTCAGTTAGGAACACTAGGGCTGAAAACAGTAAGTGTATAAAAGAAATTCATCATAAAGTTACAAATAAATACAATGGATCAGGTCAGCAAACAAAGGGAGACAGCAGAGGGAAACAAGAGACTAGCTCCCTTAAGGTTTACTATACTAATAGCAGGAGTGTAAGACATAAGATAGATGAGTTAAGATTAATTGCAAGTGCAGGAAACATAGATATTATTGCTATAACAGAGACCTGGCTCAATCTGAAAGATAGAGAGTTGCCTTCTGAATGTCACATACAAGGCTATAAATTATTCCACACTGATAGGGTCAACAGGAAGGGTGGTGGAGTAACGATGTATGTCAGAGACAATTTAAATTGTTGTGTTAGACAAGATATAAAATTAGAAGCGTCAGCCACTGAATCTCTTTGGTTACAGCTTCTTGAGGGCCATGTAAAACTTATTTTGGGTGTGATTTACAGGCCCCCAAATCTTGATAGGGAGTGCAGTAAACTTCTATGGGATGAAATTCGTAAGGCATCTACATATGAAAATGTTGTGCTAATGGGAGATTTCAACTTTAGACAAATTGACTGGAGCAATTTGACAGGAAATTTAGAGTCAAGTGACTTTCTTGATACGATTCAGGATTGTTTTTTGAAACAGTTTGTGACAGAACCAACTAGAGGAAATAACCTGCTAGACTTGGTTCTTGCCAGCAGGGAATCGCTAATTAATAATCTTGAGGTTAATGATGAGCTTGGGGAAAGTGATCACAAATCACTCAGTTTTAATATATCATGGAATTACCCTAATAATTGCAATCAAGTCTCTGTCCCTGACTTCCGCCTGGCTGATTTTGTAGGACTGAAAAATTACCTGGGTAGGCTGAACTGGAATGACCTGACAGTGGGTCAGGTAGGTGGTGATTGCCAATATGACGTTTTTCAGAGAATAGTTCTAGCTGCTCAGACAACTTATGTTCCTAATAGGAAATCAGATCAAACAAAAATGATCCTAAGTGGATGAACAATAGATTAAAACATCTCATTGATCAAAAGAGAGGCATATATAGGCGAATCAAAAGAGGAGAGGGGCAATTAAGTAATCAATACATTCAGTTAAAGAGAGAAATAAAAGGGAATAAGAAAAGCAAAAAGAGACTATGAGGTTAAAGTTGCAAGAGAATCGAAGACTAACCCAAAAGGATTTTTCAGGTATACAGAAGTAAGATTAGGGACAAGATAGGCCCACTCAAAAGTTACTCAGGTCAGCTCACCGTCAGTGATAAGGAAATGTGTAGAATTTTAACACTTACTTCCTCTCAGTTTTTACACAGGAAGATACTAGCGATATTCCAGAAATAATAAATTATGTAGAACAGGACGATAGTAAACTATACACGATTAGGGTCACAAGTGACATGGTCCTTAGACAAATAGATAAATTAAAACCTAACAAATCCCCAGGCCCTGATGAACTGTATGCAAGGGTTCTAAAGGAATGTAAAGAGGAGCTTAGCAAACCTATGGCTAATCTTTTCAACATATCACTGCAAACTGGCATGGTGCCAGATAAGTGGAAAATTGCAAATGTAATACCTATTTTCAAAGCAGGAGACAGGTCCTTAGCTTCGAACTATAGACCAATAAGCCTAACCTCCATAGTGGGAAAATTTATGGAATCAATAATAGCCGAGGCAATTCGCAGCCATCTTGAAAAGCATAAATTAATCAACGAATCTCAGCACGGTTTTACAAAAGGGCGTTCCTGCCTTACAAATTTAATAACTTTTTTCACTAAGGTATTTGAGGAGGTAGATCATGGTAATGAATATGATGTTGTGTATATGGACTTCAGTAAGGCTTTTGATAGAGTCCCACATCAGAGACTATTGAGGAAAATTAAGGCACACGGAATAGGAGGAGAAATTTTTTCCTTGATAGAGGCATGGTTGACAAATAGGCAGCAGAGAGTTTGCATAAATGGGGAGAAATCAGAGTGGGAAGTGTCAAAGCGGTGTTCCACAGGGGTCAGTATTGGGCCCCTTGTTGTTCACAATCTACATAAACGACATAGATGAGGGAATAAATAGCGACATAAGCAAGTTTGCCGATGACACCTAAATAGGCCGTCCAATTCATTCAAATGAGGACATTAGAGCACTCTAGGAAGATTTGAATAGACTGATGCAGTGGTCGGAGAAGTGGCAGATGCAGTTTAATATAGATAAATGCAAAGTTCTAAATATTGGACAGGACAATAACCATGCCACATATAAACTAAATAATGTAGATCTTAATACTACTGATTGCGAAAAGGATTTAGGAGTTCTGGTTAGCAGTAATCTAAAACCAAGACAGCAGTGCATAAGTGTTCGCAATAAAGCGAACAGAATCCTTGGCTTCATATCAAGAAGCATAAATAATAGGAGTCCTCAGGTTGTTCTTCAACTCTATATATCCTTGGTTAGGCCTCATCTAGATTATGCTGCACAGTTTTGGTCACCGTATTACAGAATGGATATAAATGCTCTGGAAAACGTACAAAGGAGGATGACTAAGTTGATTCCATGTATCAGAAATCTTCCCTACGAGGATAGACTTAGGGCCCTGAATCTGCACTCTCTAGAAAGACGTAGAATTAGGGGGGATATGATTGAGGTGTATAAATGGAAAACAGGAATAAATAAAGGTGATGTAAATAGCGTGCTAAAAATATCTAGTATTGACAGGACTCGCAGCAATGGCTTTAAGTTGGATAAATTCAGATTCAGGAAGGATATAGGAAAGCATTGGTTTGGCAATAGAGTTGTCGATGAGTGGAACAAACTCCGAGTACAGTTATAGAGGCTAAAACGTTGTGTAGTTTTAAAAATAGGCTAGATAAATATATGAGTGGGTGCGGGGGGGTGGAGTTGGATCTGACTAGTTTGTGCTACTAGGTCAGATGCCGTGCTCCTTCCTTAAGTGGATGTAACCTGACCTGGCTGGGTGGGCATTGGCTTAAGCCGGTGGGAGACTTGGACCTGCCTCGCATGGGCCAGTAGGCCTGCTGCAGTGTTCCTTCTTTCTTATGTTCTTATGTTCTTATTAGATGAATTGTGCAAGATAAATAAGCTGTAGTGTTGATATTATTGTTATATTGAAGGGCTATCTTGTCCTGCCTCAAACAAACTCTCCTGACTCTCTCATATGCCAACAAGAGTCTTCAATAAAGGTCAAACTTATTTAACTGTTCATTTGTCCATTATAATTAGTGCTTTATATTTATTTCTCATTGTTTTCTGTATGTAAAACTATAGTATTTATTCTTTAAAAAAATGAATTTTTGGTGAAATTTTTTGGGTGGAAACGGATTAATTGTATTTACATTATTTCTTATGGGAAATAAGGTTTCGAATTACGAACTTTTAGTGTTAAGAACTAGCTCCTGGAACGGATTAAGTTCGTTAGTTGAGGACCACTGTATTATTATTATTATGACCATCAACATACATTGTTCACTGAGTTTAATCATTTCTTAATTAAGCTGTCACAAGAGACAGAATGTGAACACACATACGAGCACACCAGCTAACCCCTCTACTGTGAACTTCTTTTGTACTTCCTCTTCCAAGTGCATGCATTTCTAACTATTGTGCACCCCATAGTACAAGATAGAAGTGCAGCAGCATTGGAAGAGGAAAATGGAAGTAGAAAAGTTCACAGTAAAGGTTTAGCTGGTGTGTTCGTGTGTGTGTTTACATTTCGGTGTCTCTCATGGCAGCTTACAGTGGACCCGGTTTTCGTAATTAATCCGTTCCAGAGAGTGACTAAAACCGAGTATTACGATTTCGAATCAATTTTCCCCATAAGAAATAATGGAAATTCAATTAATCCATTTCAGACACCCAAAAGTATTAAACTAAAATATTTTTGAACATGGAATATACATGTGCCTACACAGAAAACAATGAGACATGAAGAATAAAACAATAATAAAATGACACTTACCTTTATTGAAGAGTTGTTGATGTGTGGAACATGGGAGGAGGGGAGAGGATGGAAGAGTTGCTATTGTTTGGAAGGGGAATCCGCATCCATAAAGACTTCAGGTGCCAAGTCCTATTCCTGGGTTACTTCCCTTCTTTGTTTTTTAATGCCACTAGGACCAGATTGAGAGTCACTGGACCCCTGTCGCTCAAAAAAGTGTTCCAGAGAGTTCTGTTTCTGGCGTATGTTTGGAATTGTGCTGGCGACAGGGGTATCTGTTTGGGGACAATATATCACAAATCATCTAATATGACATAAACAATATTAATAACATAGAAACATGACATATACTCTAGAATGAATAAAATATGTCATTACGAATGTGAGGACTGGTGTTGTGTTTGTTGTTGGGTGTATAAGGACGACTGAAAGATAAGTCTTACATAGTGATGGCCGCCAGACACGTCGGTGTTGTCAGTCGCCCTATATAACTCCAACAACATTGGAGGAGTTAAGTTTTGTGTTGTCACTTTTCTATAGATTGATGGCTTAACTTACTTGCTACACTGTTAATGCTACACTTTATCGCTGGCTGGCACTATAGCCTTCAACTCCTGCTGCTTTAGTATCATAACATATCGTAGAATCATTGAATCACATTCTCCCCTCTCAGCCCTTTACCAAAGGGCTGGCACTAGGAGCTTTCTTTGGGCCCATGGTGGCTTATTTAGCAGTTGCAAGCACTAAAAAGAATGGAATAATGGCAAATGTATCGTATGAATGTGTGGGGTGACAGTCACTGGTGGTAAACAATGGCACACTGACTATGAATGGTGTGTCGGGCCGCTCTGGCCGGGCGTACGCGTCTGGGATGAATGACGATTACGAGCGGAATAATGATCACCGAACCAATATTTTACGAAAAACGTACGAACACCGAATATTATGAACTCCGGTGACTGAACACTGGGGGTCCACTGTAATTAAGAAATGATTAAACTCGTGAACAGTGTATGTTGATGGTGATAATAATAATTTATAATATAATAATAACGCTCTGGAATGCTTTAAATATCAGCTGCCATCACTTCAATGGAACCCCAGATTTCGTCCGTGTGGATATCGCAATCTCGGATTTTGACCACTTTTGGCGAAATTTTACCGGGTTTCGACCTCCGCTTGGAAATCATCCATACAGGGCGTCCGCCCACCTGGGACACGGCCGCTCACACATATGTGACTGTCTGCCTCTCACTGCTCAGTGAGCAAACTCCGCGCATTCATCTGAAATATTTCGTAATAATCCATTGTTTTGTGCTTGTCCCATTTTAGGCAAATCTTGAAGAGATGCCAGAAACAGAGCTCTGGACATTTTTTAGCAACAGGGTCCAGTGACTCAAGCTGGTCCTAGTGCCAGTAAAAGACAAAGAAGGGGTAACCCATGATAGGGCTTG
This sequence comes from Cherax destructor, assembly GCA_009830355.1. Lineage (NCBI taxonomy): Eukaryota > Metazoa > Arthropoda > Malacostraca > Decapoda > Parastacidae > Cherax > Cherax destructor. The sequence continues at coordinate 27,349 of WNWK01022779.1, forward strand.
ATACCTGAAGTCCTTATGGAGGATATTTCCCTTCCAAACAATAACCTCTCCTCGCCTTCTTCCATACGCCAACAAGAGTCTTCAATAAAGGTATGTAATAGTGATTTAAATGTTCATTTATCTCTATAAAATGTATTTTTGTTAATATTTTTTGGTGTCTGGAAGGATTATTTGGATTTACAGTAGACCGTCATTTAGCATGAGTTTATGTTGCGTTACAGTGGACCCCGAGTATCAGTAATTAATCCGTTCAGGAGCTAGTACTAACACGAAGTTTCAAATTGAACCATTATTTCCCATAGAAATAATGAAATACAATTAATCCGTTCCACAAAAAATATTCACATATAAAATAATTAAAAACAATATATATATATACATTTACTTACCTTTATTGAAGAGTTGCAGGCATCTGGAAGATAGAGTAATGAGTAATGAAGGTCCTCTTGGGCATTTTCTTCCAAAACAGGCCTGTTTCATCACAATTAAACACTTGTTGGGGAGGAATTCTTCAGCCCTCGAAGGAAATCCCCATTCCTGCATGCCTTGCATGCCTGCACCTCCCTGCATGAATGCTATACTCCTGCATGCCCTACACTCCCTGCATGAAAGCTACACTCCCTGCATGAAAGCTTAACCCTGCATGCCTGCTAAACTCCCTGCATGCCTGCTACACCCCTGCATGCCTGCTACCTCCCTGCATGCCTGCTAAACTCCCCATGCCTGCTAAACTCCCGCATGCCTGCTAAACTCCCTGCATGCCTGCAAACTCCCTGCATGCCTGCTACACTCCTCGCCAGAATGCTAAACTCCCTGCATGAATGCTACCTCCCTGCATACCTGCTAAACTCCCTGCATGGCTGCTACACTCCCTGCATACCTGCTAAACTCCCTGCATGGCTGCTACACTCCCTGCATGAATGCTAAACTCCCTGCATGAATGCTAAACTCCTGAGAATGCTACACTCCCTGCATGAATGCTACACTCCCCTGCATGAATGCTACACCCCTGCATGAATGCTACACTCCTCCATGAATGCTACCACAGGGTGCCACTAGGAAGCTTCTTTGGACCCATGGTGACTTATTTCACAGTGACAATCACTAAAGCACCAAAAAACACCAAATGTAGTGTGAATGTTTGAAAAGCGCTAGGTAATGTCTCTCAATGGTAAACAATGCTTCACTGGCGGCGCTCCGGCCCCGCAGGCGGAGCAGGCGGACAGGTCTATACGTTACTAAACATGAGCGGTTTTACGATTTCAAATCGTAAACTTCGAAACCCGATGTTACAAGTAAGAACCTTACTGAAACTGGGGTCCACTGTATTGTATTCACGATTGAAGAATTGCAGACATTTTTATCTAACACAACGTAAAATTTATATTACAGGTTCTCGGGAGGAAAAATTTTGAGCCCACGGTCGCCCGCTGGGGTTACACCATTGAGTCAGTGGGGAGTCCTACTGAGGGTGGCTATGAGGAACATCAAGTGTTTAATGCTTGACAAGACAAGTGTTTTCTGGAAGAAAATGCCAACACGAACTTATATCAGTCAGCAAGAGAAAAGTGCACCAGGCTTCAAGACAGCAAAGGATCACTTCACCTTGCTCCTTTGCGGTAATGCATCAGGTGATTTCAATTGTAATACTCGTCCTCTTATCTCCATGGGGAAGTGGAACAGGAGTTCTTCCTCCAAGCCATCGTGTCGTAAGAGTCACTAAAATGGGGAACAAGGGGCTAGTAACCCCTTCTCCTGTGTATATTACTAAAGTTAAAAGAGAAACTTTTGTTTTTCTTTTGCCCCCACCTTGGTGGGAACGCACTTGTTGAAAGAAGAAGAAGAAGAAGTATAGTTGTATAGCTGAAAGGTTATTGGCAGTTGTCAGTTTGTTAATACAGACAACTGCTATTACAAAAAGTAAATTTTATGGAATCTAGTCCATTGTATTCAACTGAAGTTGACATAACTTGGATTGAAAATGGTAAAAATGGGCACCAAAATGACATTTTTTAAAAGATGTGTGTGGCATCTGGTCATGTTGACAGTCCTTACTGACATAAACTGTTCCCATCCCGTCTGTTGTCAAATTAATGTCATGAAAGGTGACTAAAATGCCTGTATAAATTACTAAATGTAAAAAGAAAAAAATTATGGTTTTTCTTTTAGGGTCATTACCCCAGTGGCACATGGTCAGTTTTTGACAAAACGAACATTTTTTTTTTTTGTGTGTGAGAGAAAGTGATTTAGGCCCACCAACAAATTTTATAAAACACCAAATACATTAGTTAGCAGTGGTTTACCCCACTTACATTTTTTCATTCCAGAATACTGTTCAAGTGCCATTACCAAACAATTTATCCCCTTAAGGAATGATATAAATAGACTAGTCCTTTTAGATCCCCAAAATTACCTTCAAAAGCGTTTAAAAAAATAAACTTACAAAAAGGGTGAGTTTGGGGACCATCGTAATATACCACTGTAATTAATGGATGGTAACAGATAATGTTTGTTAGATTATATCTATAATATGTTTTATTTGTTGGTAAGATATTCCTAACATGTGGCAAGAAAATAATTACGAAAGGGGTTTATTCAGGTATACACAGATAGTTACATTGATTATCAAAATAGCAGCATATGTGTAGAAAACCCGGGGGAAAAACCCCCAAAAAAGTCAGACAGAAGGGGAAACAAGTCACATTTTTTTTTGGGTTCCCCCTAGGTTCCCACTAATTTTGCATTTGAAACGTTTCTGTGTATCCTGAATCCTTTTTAGGAAAAAAACAAATTCCCATTTCCTCAAGGGGGCTGCCTTTTGTGGACCCAGGGGGGAGCCCCCCTGCCGTCCCCACCCCCCCCCCGACCCCCCCACCATCCCAGCATTGGAAATTCATACACGTCCAGTCCTGCTACAAGCTAGCTGTGTTTTGAAGAATAAGAGACAGGGGTTTTTTTTTTATTTTAAAATTTTTCTATATCTTGATCTGAACAAAAACCAGTAGGCATACCAGTGTTGCTCAGTGGAAAAAAAATTGTAAGCTTTTTAAATCTTAGAATTAACGAAGGAAACAAAGATATTAGACAAGACATAACCCCCGGCCCAAAAAAATGTTACTTTGTACACATAAAAAAAGGTAAACATAAGGTTTTGTATGACACTGGGCCGCGGGGCTTACTAATGGCGCTGACTTACTGGGGGCTTGACTTGGGAAAACTGAAACTTGACTGATTGGGTTACGAAAACCCCCTGACTTACTGAATGCGCCCCCACTTACTGGCCCCCTTCGAATTTGGCCCGGCCCCCTTACTGGGAAAAGGTGTGGGTTACTGGGAAAAGGCGGCTGACTTACTGGGGAAAAGGGGGCGCTTACAAATTAAAGGCTGGACTTACTGGGAAAACGGGTGACGACTTACTGGGGAAAAGGGGAAAATGACTTACTAATAAAGGGGAACTGAAAATTACTGAATGCTTGACTGACTGACTTATGGGAACGCTGACTGACTTACTGAAACGGGTGACTGACTTACTGGGGGAACGGCGACTGGCCTGGGAAAGGCCCGGGTGACTTACTGAATGGGTTGGGGGCTGCTAACAAAATTTTTTTGACTTCTGGGAAGGACGCTGACTTACTGAATGGGTTGACCGCTTACTGAATGGCAGCTTACTGGGAAGGGGCGGGCTTACTGGAAGACTGACTTACTGAATGACCTGACTGACACTGAATGGGGCGCTGAATGACGCGACTGACATACTGGCCGGGACCAAAAAAGGCGAAAACTGAATGACTTGACCCCCTGGGGAAAGCGCCGCTAACACTGGGAAAGACGACTGGGTTGGCCCCCTGACTTACTGGGGAAACGGGGGCCTGGAAAAACGGGTGACTTACTGGGAAAACTTGGCGGGTTACTGGGAAAACCCCCGCACTGGGACGACTGGGGCTTCTGAATGACGGCCCCGGCCCCCGGGTTACTGAATGACGACTGACTGGGTTACTGGGAAACCCCCCCACTGACTTACTGGGAAACTTGACGGGGCTTACTGGGAAAGACTTGGCCCCCACTTATGAATGACTTGGGTGACTGACTTACTGAATGACTTGACTGACGCTTACTGGGCCAAAGACTGGCCTTTTTTGGGTTACTGAAGACGGCGGGTGACTTACTGGACGCTGACTGACTTACTGGGGGACTGACTTATGAATGGCTTGACTGACTTACTGAATCCGACTGACTTACTGAATGACTTGACTGACTGACTTACTGAATGACCCGGGGACTTATAATATCTTTTTTACTCAAGTACATGTACAGTGGTCCCCCCGGGTTTTAATTTCATCTCCAAACTCGAACATTTTTTTAAGTGTATTTTCGTAAGTGCTGTTGCAAGGGATTTTTGGGGGGGGAAAAAAACTAACCTACGTGACATTATTTTTTAAAGGGGAAAAAAAAATTTTTTTCGGTAATTTGGGATGAGCAGCATTTTTGGGGAAAAAAATTTTGGGAAAAAACCAGGGACCACGTACATGGTATAAAGGGGCCCCCCTGACATCAGTGACATTTCTTTTCTATATAGAAAGTCCCTTGTTATGCTGAACATTTCGGGCAGATTAGGTCATGTCCCAGGATGCAACTCACC
>WNWK01022780.1:0-31987 GCA_009830355.1 Cherax destructor
TCCTGCTCTTTTTCACTCCTAAACGATGTTGTACCTCCCTGGCCAGTACATGAAATTACCACCTCCCTTTTTTCATCGACATTTAAAAGTTCCTCAAAATATTCCCGCCATCTACCCAATACCTCCAGCTCTCCATCTACTAACTTCCCTACTCTGTTTTTAACTGACAAATCCATTCGTTCCCTAGGCTTTCTTACCTTGTTTATCTCACTCCAAAATTTTTTATTGTTTTCAGCAAAATTTCTTGACAGAGCCTCTCCCATTCTTTCATCCGCTCTTCTTTTGCACTCTCTCACCACTCTCTTCACCTTTCTTTTACTCTCCATATACTCTGCTCTTCTATTAACACTTCTGTTTTGTAAAAACCTCTCATAAGCTACCTTTTTCTCTTTTATCACACCCTTTACTTCTTCATTCCACCACTCCTCTTTTCTCCTGCACCCACCCTCCTATAGCCACAAACTTCTGCCCCACATTCTAATACTGCATTTTTAAAACTATCCCAACTCTCTTCAACCCCCCCACTACTCATACTTGCACTAGCCCACCTTTCTGCCAATAGTTGCTTATATCTCACCCTAGCTTCCTCCTCCCTTAGTTTATACACTTTTACCTCTCTCTTACTTGCTGTTGCCATTTTCTTTTTGTCCCATCTACCTTTTACTCTAACTGTAGCTACAACCAAATAATGATCCGATATATCCGTTGCCCCTCTATAAACATGTACATCCTGAAGCCTACCCATCAACCTTTTATCCACCAATACATAATCCAACAAATTACTTTCCTTACGTGCTATATCATACCTTGTATATTTATTTATCCTCTTTTTCATAAAATATGTATTACTTATTACCAAACCTCTTTCTACACATAGCTCAATTAATGGTTCCCCATTTACATTTACCCCTGGCACCCCAAATTTACCTACTACTCCCTCCACAACATTTTTACCCGTCGTAAGCTCCTCTCTTTTATATGTGCGGGTTGTGTGTGTATTTTTACCCACTTTAGCATTAAGATCCCCAACCACAATTACTCTCTCACTTGGTTCAAAACTTCCCACACACTCACTCAACATTTCCCAAAATCTCTCTCTCTCTTCTACACTTCTCTCTTCTCCAGGTGCATAAACACTTACTATAACCCACTTTTCACATCCAACCTTTATTTTACTCCAGATAATCCTTGAATTTATACATTTATATTCCCTCTTTACCTGCCATAACTTATTCAACATTATTGCCACTCCTTCTTTAGCTCTAACTCTATTTGAAACCCCCGACCTAATCCCATTTATTTCTCCCCACTGAAACTCTCCTACCCCCTTCAGCTTTGTCTCACTTAAAGCCAAAACATCCAGTTTCTTTTCATTCATAACATCTACAATCATCTCTTTCTTATCATTCGCACAACATCCACGCACATTCAAACATCCCATTTTGACGGCTTTCTTCTTTTTCTTTTTAGTAAGCTATACAGGAAAAGGGGTTACTAGCCCATTGTTCCCGGCATTTTAGTTGACTTTTACAACACGCATGGCTTACGGAGGAAAGATTCTTATTCCACTTCCCCATGGATATGAAAGGAAAAGCAATAAGAACAAGAACTACAGTGGTACCCCGGTTTACGATGGTCCCCAAACTCACCCTTTTATGTAAGTTTATTTTTTTAAATGCTTTTGTAAGTGTAATTTTGGGGGTCTAAAAGGACTAGTCTATTTTACAACATTTCTTAAGGAGATAAATTCGTTTGGTAATGGCACTTGAACAGCATTCTGGAATGAAAAAATATCATAAACCGGGGTACCACTGTATTAAGATAAAATCAAAGAAAACTCAGATGAGTGTGTATACATAAACGTGTACATGTTTGCGTAGCGTGACCTAAGTGTAAGTAGAAGTAGCAAGACGTACCTGAAATCTTGCATGTTTATGAGACAGAAAAAAGACACCAGCAATCCTACCATCACGTAAAACAAATACAGGCTTTCGTTTTACACTCACTTGGCAGGACGGTAGTACCTCCCTGGGTGGTTGTAGACTACCAACCTACTACCTAAAAAAATAAGGTGTACACACTTTGAGAGTCAACCTCTGGACATAAGTGATGACTGGTCTGGATGTTACCACCTGGCCAGTACAACTCTTGAAATTGAATATTGTAATAAAAAATTGCACAAATCAGTTTCAGAAAGTTTTAATAGTTCAAATTACACTTGGGAAAATTATTTGCACACAAAAACAAAGATATTAGAAATGCAAGCAAAGCAAGTTAACTCAATGAAACAATTACTAAAACAATTCACTAAGAACACTGACTTTAATCAACTTAAGAGTGAATTTGTTCAAACAACACTTGAAAACAAATGAAAATTAATGACAAGAAAAAAATTATTTTAACACTTACAAGAGCTGGACGATAATAACATCAAAGGCACATGATTGTTGACTTACTGTTAAGAAAAAGTCATGCTCTTGTTAACTTGTTTAATTACTTAGCAGAGCAAATTAATGTCTTCAGTAAATTATTTCACTAGTCTGCAAAGGTAGAACACATTAGCACTGCATAAAAATAAACAAGTACACAAAACAATATTGGGTGCAAGGGAAAAAAAAGAACACTGACTGCAACACATAAGAATTAGCAGGTAATTACTGGGAAAGGTAAAATTACTTATAGGAAAAAAAAAATTATATAGTTACTAGAGCAAACAAAATTAATTACATAAATAAAACATTAACAAACAAGGGTAAATAACTGGATGATGACTCTGGGATAGAACACTTGATGAAACACAAGAATTAACAAGAAAAACACAGGGACAATGCTGGAGAAAAAAAAAATATATTAAATTCTTGTAAAAATACTACTAGGCAGAATGTTGGAACACAACAACAATGAAATTAAAGAAAATTTCACGAAGAGGGTAACTGATTTAAATTACACTCGATGCTCAATAAAAAAAAGTTATACTTACTGCATACTTGGTAAACGCAACACAATTTACATAAAATATGACACAATAATTAATCAGAGACGATACTAGTAACTTCAAAAGAAATTAAATGCAAGTATTTAATTTAACACATAACACTGTCTAGGATAAGGTCACAATCCCAGGATAACTCAAAGTTCACTCGCAAATTGTCTCTAGAGTATCTGAAAAATAAAAACAGGACACGGTAATTGTCTCTAGGCTGTAGAACTGATGACTGAAGCATGGAGTGATGAGTTTCGTCGTCTGGCTGGCGTCGGCTGCTACTCACACTCGTGGAGAAGCTTGGAGAATTGTGCATATATGATGAACTACGAATGTAGGCTTTATAAAGTTGGCACAAACAGCTCAGAAGAACACACTCAGGACGCTCGACCCGATTCGTAGCCAATAAACTGCTTGCAGGACCCAGTTAAGGGTGAAATTATCCACACTTGATGCTTTGTGTGGGTGGTTAGGCGACTTACTTGGTTGATGGCGGTAAGGTTGAGCGTGGGTGAGGTGAAGTGGGCCCACGCGGCTGACTGAGCGTCACGCACGCCTGTGGCTTACGCCGTTTATAAAATAAAAGCACGTGAATTTAACCCAGGGTGGCTTGGAACTCGCCCAGAATACCACAGAGATGGTATTATCACTCAGAACAGCGATACACTGGAGTACAAGGACGATATAAATGCATGCACTCACTTGGCTTACTTCTCAGCTGGGTTGGCTTGGCTTGGAATCTTGTTACAATTTGCTCAGCAGGGTAGAAGGCTGGCTTAATGCTAAGCTGACGTAACTCTCTGGGTGGCTTGGCACAGGTTACTCTCCCCTCACAGACTGGCTTATCTCGTCCTTAATTTGCAAAACCCGGGTCCACCCCTCGTAGATTTTAACAAATAAGAGATAAAGCACTTAGCTGATTAGGAGATATTGTAGACAGTTGACGGATGTTGACTTAGGGTGTTGGTAGCGGGGTAGGCCGACACACTGGTACACAAGATGTCTGCTTGCTTTGTTAAATTCTATCTCCCTTTATCGCCGTAATCGCTATAATTACGGGCCCACCGCTTCCACCATTTATTGTGTGGGGTTCTTGGAGATAAAAGGTAGACAGTGGATACACTCAGTGGGGGTGGTAACTTGTATATTCACGGAGTCTGCGAGGAGGAGTACCCGGCACGTCTGTCCAGCTTTATGTCGGCCTAGTGAGTGAGAGGGAGGCCTCTGACGTAGTGCTCACATGGTGCCGGGCTGTGACGTCACAAGTAACAAGGGAGCATACATGTAACGGCTAGGGTTACTTATACTGTAATACTTATACTGTAATACACTACACAAGTGTATACAGTGGACCCCCGAGTTTCGTAAAAACTTCACTCCTGAAGTCTGCTCAAGCACCATTACCGAACGAATTTACTCCCTTAAGGAAAAATGTCACATAGGTTAGTCTATTTCAGACCCCCAAAAATACACTTCCACAAGCACTTACAATATTATACTTACATAATTGTACGATTTCCGGGGTTTACGAAACTCGGGGGTCCACTGTACATATTACTGACATGACAGGCAGTGGGGTGGTGCTTTGGGTTTGAGGGGCAGTCTTCCTTTGATCATCAGTTTATTTGGGTTGTAGGTCTCACTGCTGGTATTCTTGGGTCATTTTGGATGCTACGTTGGTTAGTGCAGTTTTGCTAGCAGCTAGGTCATCATGGGAGCATTGATAAGCTCTGGGTGTTGAGTAAAGTACAGAGCTTCGATGCCGCTGCCGCTACCTTATTTATTATGGTATAATACAAACGTATGAACCAAAACCAGATGTGCTCGTCTGTTTGTTTACATTACATGTAGGTGGGGTGGGGTGGGCTGACCTGGCTGGCTACCATACTTCCCAAACCTGACTTCCTACAAATAAATACGACTCACCTCTCGCCCTACATTAAGACTACAAATATTTTAAGGTAAGTAATGGGTGTACTGTGTGTGTATTTTACTTTTTTATTGTTTTTAATGCCTAGTTCTATTGCTAACTTAATATAGTATGTTAGTGCAAACTTGTTATCTGGCATTTTTATGCATTTATAAGTGGAAAAAATGGCGTTCTGCTTTCCGGCAGTAGCCTGGAACCTAACCTGCCATATAAGTGGGACCCTACTGTATTTTTAAATACAGTGGTACCTTGAGTTACTAACTTAATTCGTTCTAGAAGGCTGTTCGAGTGCCGATACTGAACAAATTTTTTCCATAAGGAATAATGAAAATTAGATTTATCCATTTCAGAACCTCAAAAATACACTTACAAAAGCACTTACAAAAATACACTTACATAATTGTTTAAGTTGGGAGCTGCTTGTAACTCGAGGTACCACTGTATTCTACTACTACTACTTTACATCTTACCCTACAAGCTGTAGGGCTGATGTGGCCTTATTGGGCTGAGGTAGATGACTGTGGTTCTTGTGTTCATGTGGTTGAAATGTTGTCAGTAGTTGATGATTGTGCTGGAGTACTCAGGTATGTTGTAATGAATCTCTAGTCTGTTTTTACCTTGCTGTACTGACCCCTGACATTTTTTCACCTGGTCGCAATCACACATTTTTATTTTCTTCTCATTGTCTCTAATTGTATGGATGGTGGATTCTCTTGGACAAAATGTGCAGGCAGTCTACATCACGCACATCTAAAATTAACATTTTCTTAAAAGCTATCATAGGTTCATTCTTCTTAGCACCTCCAGTATTACTAGTGTTCCTCTGGGTACCTCTCATGGGTTTTGAGAAATTTCCTGTTTCTACAGCCCGGCCCTCGGTTAGACTTCTCTGGTGCTTGCCTGGTCAACCAAGCTGGTATTGCTGGCAGTATGCTGGCCCACATATCCATCACAGCATGGTTGATCTGTCACTTGGCAGAGATGCTTGTCGGGTTTCCTTGTGAAGACTTCTAAATAGTACAGCACTTGTTCTGATTGTTTCTGATATTTTCTGGTAAGGTGTTAAAAAAGTCTGGGACCACAGATGTTGATGCATTGTTCTCTTATGCATCATGGTTAATATCCAAAGATGAGATGGTATTATATAAACATCCTAAGTCTTATAATAAACATACAGACAGCAACTGTAAGTGGCATTGTGTCAGTGCCTTTCTAAACTCTAGACCTTAAGCCCAACCTGGGTTGGAGAGGGGAAAAAATCCATGGCACAGACTACCAAGATTTTCCACATAAGTTGATGTTTCCACACAGAGAGCAGACTATCAAGTTTATTCAAGACTATATTTAAAAGGATCCACTTTTTCAGTTGCCTGTAGACAAAATCTCCATGTATTTTCACTTTATAGGAGGGTTTCCTGTAATATTGTACTGTTACAATCTGCAACTTCTGCATCTGTGAATTTGGTTATGTGCAAGTTATGTTTGATAACCAACTGCTCAGTAACAACAATAGCTGGGTTCTTGGATCTGCAAATCCCTGGCTGTATTATGGCATTATGGAAAGCCAATGTTTCAAAATGTGAGTTCACTTATGTATTACTATGGTTTTTATGCAGTTAGCTCATGATGCACAAGCTGCTACCAGATCTACTACCTGCTGCTTGTAAATTGTCTGTTGCATAACCAGTTAACTCACAACTTCACAAACTGTTTAGCTAATCTTATGGCTGGGTACAGTGACCACAGGCCCAGACTGCATCCTCCATTTTTTCTTTAACCATCAGTTTTGTATCCATAAAATTTTAGTCTATGACCCTTTTGTGGAATGTATCTCTAGTAGATCATGAAATAGTAGTGTTAAGACATTATTATATAGTACAGTATTTTTTTATTATATAGAGTAAATCCTCGATATAATGGACTAATAGGGGGGTATCCTTATATCAGAATGTTAAAAGATAAAGTTCACTAAAGTACTCTGCTGTATACCTGATATAGTACTGTGCATGCAACTTACAGATATGATGCAGTAGATATTGAAAAAATAAAGGAGTTTAAAGTACAGTTTAACCAGTGAATTTTGCCTTTATTTTTAAAAGTCCATTATATCAAGGTCTTTAATACCAAGGGTTTACTGTACTAAGTTTGTATTTACTTCACAAAAAAAAAATTAACATCTTTCTTCTTCTTTCAACAAACCAGCTATATCCCACTGAGGCAGGGTGGCCCAAAAGGAAAAACAAAAGTTTCTCCTTTTAAATTTAGTAATATATACAGGAGAAAGGGTTACTAGCCTCTTGCTCCTGGCATTTTAGTCACCTCTTATGACATGCATGGCTTATGGAGGAAGAAAATTTCAACATATACTGTACTTTATTTTAAATTATGTTGCCCAGCAATTTATACATTCCTTAGCATAGATTTCATGATTGTTTTTATAACTCTTCCATCTAGAACAGTCTTATAGGCCTGTTTTAGAAAGACCAATTCCATTGCACAATGTGACCCAATTCCTGGCTGTTTCACCTTCTGTTCTGTTGATTGAGCACAAGAAACTGTCCATTCAATTATCTGAACTACCTTAAAAAGTGCCCAGAAGTTAGTAATTTGGCTAATTTTACACAAAATTCAACTAATTCCAATTAAAAACAGAACCCAGAATAAACACTAAGTATCCCAGCCACAAAAGCAACATTTACTCTATTCACTAATCACATCCCCAGGAATCTCCTAAATGACACTTAGCCTCCATTTTGAATCCATCATCACATATGCCATTTGTGCATAGGGATCAACAGCAATTACCCACCTAAAGCCAATAATAACCCAACAAAAAGCCGCAGTAAGAATTATCACACAATCCAACGCTAGGCAGCACACCCCCCCACTCTTCAAAGACCTAAACCTACTCACTGTCCAGAACATCCATACTTACTACTCTGCTATCTACATTTATAGAACCATTAATTCCAACTTTAACCCTGAGCTAAAACACTTTCTTGACAGTTGTGACAGGACCCATAGACATAATACCAGACATAAACATCTCTTTGACATTCCCCGTGTCCGACTAAATCTATACAAAAATTCAATGCGCATAAAAGGGCCTAAAATCTGGAACTCCCTGCCTGAAAACTCTAGAACTGCAGACACAACCTCCATTTTCAAAAGCACCGTTAAAAAACATCTTATCTCACTTACGCACCCAACCGGTAGTTAACCATACGAAAACTACTTTATCTTGCACATATCCACAGCAAAATACACTTATTGATATCTGTGATTCTCCTTCATTTGCACATTACTAACCACAGCAAAATACACTTATTGATATCTGTGATTCCCCTTAATTTGCACAGTTCTACCAAAATTCTAATACAACTATTGCTTCATAATACTTAAGCTAGTCATAAGTTTGCCTAAGATACTCCAATATAGAAACTATATTATGCCAATATATCACCTTTATCATTAATATATAAACTAATTGCTAACTTCTTATACTAATTGTTAAATTCTCAATGTTTAAATTCCAGTACCTAAATTTTGAAAACCTAACCTAACCTTAAAATCTGTATATTCATTGTATAGCTATTGAGTAAGACCTATCATAAGACTGCCTGAAAAGCCTAGGCATACCTAGGCATATTATTGGCCATCTTGTAATATCAACTTTAATGTATAACTATAAGTACCCACCACCTTGTATTACATGAAATAAAGAATTTGAATTTGAATTTGAATTTGAAAAAAAACAAAGAGTTACCCCATTTTTGGCTAATGAATTATAACCAAGAATGGTTCATCATGGTTTAAACCCATCAAATAATTGAAGTAATGGGAAAAGGAGGAGGTGGTTGTGGAAACTATAGCCTTCCTCAGAAAATAACATAAAAAGTTGAATATTTCCACTACTTTGAGTCACTTCAGGTCTAAAACTGGCCAAAATTGTCTCCATTTCACTAGTATGTGTTGTATATCATTACTTTTTTATTTTGGTATGAGCACTGAGGGACCTGCACACTCAAAGTTCTCTGGAAATTTTACAACTACAGTGGTACCTCGACTTACGATGTTATCATCTTACGTTATATTCGATAACCGATTTTTATAACATAAGAAATTTGAATGCGACATCCGATGATTGATTCGTCTTACGACTTTCGTACCGGACGTGTCCGCTTGGCGCCCAGCTGAGCGCGCACTCCAGGGAGCGTCAGTGTGCTATTGTTTACAAGTGAGAGCGACCACCCACCCACACCCACGCATTCATACCAGTATATTGTCATTATTCCACTGTTTTTAGTGCTTGCAACTGCTAAATAAGCCACCATGGGCCCCAAGAAAGCTCCTAGTGCCAAGCCTGTGGTAAAGAATGTGCAGGGAGTGAAGCATTTATGCAGGGAGTGTAGCAGGCATGCAGGGAGTGTAGCAGGCATGCAGGGAGTGTACCAAAGATGCAGAGAGTGTAGCAGGGATGCAGGGAGTGTAGCAGGCATGCAGGGAGTGTAGCAAGGATGCAGGGAGTGTAGCAGGGATGCAGGGAGTGTAGCAAAGATGCAGGGAGTGTAGCAGGGATGCAGGGAGTGTAGCAGGGATGCAGGGAGTGTAGCAAAGATGCAGGGAGTGTAGCAGGGATGCAGGGAGTGTATCAGGGATGCAGGGAGTGTATCAGGGATGCAGGGAGTGTAGCAGGGATGCAGGGAGTGTAGCAGGGATGCAGGGAGTGTAGCAAGGATGCAGGGAGTGTAGCAAGGATGCAGGGAGTGTAGCAAGGATACAGGGAGTGTAGCAAGGATGCAGGGAGTGTAGCAAGGATGCAGGGAGTGTAGAAAGGATGCAGGGAGTGTAGTAGGCATGCAGGGAGTGTAGCATTCATGCAGGAGTGTAGCATTCATGCAGGGAGTGTAGCATTCATGCAGGGAGTGTAGCATTCATGCAGGAGTGTAGCATTCATGCAGGAGTGTAGCATTCATGCAGGGAGTGTAGCATTCATGCAGGGAGTGTAGCATTCATGCAGGAGTGTAGCATTCAAAGAAAAAGGCCAGTAACCCCAGAAAAGAACTTGGTACCTGCAGTGTTAATGGAAGGATTCCCTTCCAAACACTAGCATACTACTCCACCTTCTCCCCTCCTCCCGTCCTCCACACATCAACAACTCTTCAATAAATGTAAGTGACATGTTATTGTACAATATTTGCATGTGTATTTAGTTATTCTTCATTATATTGTGTATTATTTAATGTCAAAAAGTTCTAAAAAATATTTTATTTAACTACTTTTGGAAGTCTTGGACGGATTAAATTTATTTCCATTATTTCTTATGGGGAAAATTGATTCGTGTTACGATTGTTTCGTCTTAAGATATGCCCTCTCTGACGGATTAATATCGTAAGTCGAGGTACCACTGTACTACTACTACTTGGAAGCTAGGAGGAGGGTGGGATACATTACAAAGGAAATTCTCTCTTAGTACTATTAATCACAATTCACAGAAATTCATAATGTAAAATTATTAACCAGGAGTTAAAATTAAGTTAAAAGTGTAATGGAAGGGTGGGTTCTGAGGTAATGAACCAGAAATCACAAATATTGTATTTATCAACTTGGTTGTGTGTCAACCCACCCAGGATGTTTTGTGTCCAGCCAGAATATCTTGTAGAAAGCTTTAAATTATCGTTTAAAGTTTTCTCTTATGCTTTTTTGTGTTGTCAGGGAAACGCCTTTCGCCTGATCAAAATAAAGAAAAAAAGAATAAAAAATAAAGACTCTTAGGTTCAATGATTAAGAAGGATTTTTCTTAGTTTTAATTAAAAATAAATAGTAAATAAAAAAGGATTTGGCTGTTGTGGTTCTGTAAGTTGTTAGGTCAGGAGTACGATAGGTCCCGGATAAATTGAAGAGATGATGAAGGTTATCCGGGTTGGTGGTAATCTTCCGATGTTCTGGAAACTCCTGAATACCACTTAGTTGTGGCACAACACTTTAGATATAAAAGGTGATGAGAAGTCTTAACTTCCTCTAAGTCCAATATTCAGGAAACGTTGACAGAGGAGTAGTAGTAATATCCCGCAAGTTCAATATACAGTGGACCCTCGGTTTTCGTTCACCTCCAAACTCAACAATTATGTAAGTGTATTTTCGTAAGTGCTTTAGTAAGTGTATTTTTGGGGGTCTGAAATGACTAATCTAATTTACATTTGTCCTTATGGGAACAAATTCGTTCGGTAACAGCACTCAAACAGCATTCTGGAAAGAATTTTCAACGAAAACCGAGAGTCCACTGTACAGGGATCTTGCTCACATTCCTAGCGTCTACCCTGGAGGATCAGTCCAGCAGCAGAGCTGATCAGGAGAAGAGTGGAGGTGAAGTGACTCTCCAAACTTCAACCCACACCAGGTAAGGTTGATACTACCAGGAGTAGAAATTAAAGCAAATCAGACAACCGGGAACTGGAGTTTTGCCCCAGCCCGCTAGATGGAAGTGCGGGCCGTAACTCGCTAATGATCCCCGGCTGACTGAACAACCCTAACCCCACTTATTATCCACTTTTCCCTCAGTGTCTTCCATGAAATCTCATTAATTATGAATATCAGGTTCCCTGCGGTCTCCACGGACCCGTCGGCAGCGCACCACATCTCAGTCACAGCCATCGCGAATTCGAGAGCCCATCTTGCGGGGTCGACGACGTACCATTTACACAGCTGGTAGACCTCCTTGGTACGATTGTCAGGGACAGCTAGTTGAGCCATTTGTTATAGGTGAGTTACATTGAAACTACTGTACAGGTACAGTATTTTAAGTTTTCTCTGTTTATTCATTGAATATAATAAAAGTACAGGTGGCCCTCCACATTCACGAGACTTAGGGGATCAAGAACCTTGCGAATGTTGAAAATTCGCGAATGTTTGGTGCGCAAATATATTGTAGGGAAATATAATAATAGCATTTACTTAGCCTAACAATACTGCTTCCTTAACCTATTGAACCATGAACAATCATGAAACACATGAAAACATTGTAAAATATTGTATATACATGTTATGGTTTAATAACAAATACAATGGAACCTCGCTTAATATAGGGTGCAAGGTGAATAGTAAGGTAGGTAGGTATCAAAGTGTGGTAGGTATGTAACCCCCATCTGGCTACCCCACCCACACATTATATACAGTGGACCCTTGGTTTTCGTTTGTCTCAGTTTTCGGTGATTTTGGTTTTCGTGCACTTTTTTTGTGGAAATATTGGCTTAGTTTTCGTCGATGGTACGGAACCTGTCCAGTGCCCAGCGCACATGCAAAGCCTGCAAGCCCGCCTCCCACGCACATTCTCAGGCAGTGTAGCATTGTTTCTGGTTGAATGAACATTATCCTGCGAGTTCATATAAAACATTTCTTAACAATCCATTGTTTTTGGCCCTTGATTATTGTGTGTGACTACTAAATAAGCTACCATGGGCCCAAAGAAAGCTCCTAGTGCCAGTCCTTTGGTAAAGAAAGTGAGGAACACCATAGAACTGAAGAAAGAAATAATAGAAAAATATGATAGTGGCGTACATATTGCCGAGCTCACCAGGATATACAATAAGGCCCCATCAACCATCGGTTGATAGTGTTGTGCAATCCATCATATGTGAAAAAGCAAGGTAGTTGTATGCCAATCTTGTCAACAAAATGCCTGGAACCAGTGCTGATGGAGTGATTTTAAGGCCAGCAAAGGCTGGTTCGAAAACTTCAAGAAGTGAAGTGGCATACACAGTGTTGTAAGGCATGGTGAGGGTGTCAATTCAGGCAAACATGCGGCTGAAAAATTCGTGCACGAATTCAAAGAATATGTACAGGCTGAAAATTTCAAACCCGAACAAGTGTTTAATTGTGACGAAACAGGCCTGTTTTGGAAGAAAATGCCAAGGAGGACCTACATCACGCAGGAGGAAAGGGCACTGCCAGGACACAAGCCTATGAAAGACAGGCTAACTCTTATGTTGTGTGGTAATGCTAGTGGGGATTTCAAAGTGAAGCCTTTACTTGTGTATCACTCTTGAAAATCCCAGAGTGTTCAAGAAAAACAGTGTCGTCAAGAGTAAATTGTGTGTGATGTGAAAGGCTAACACTAAAGGATGGGTCACAAGGGAAATTTTCCTGGAATGGTTTAATCAAGTGTTTGGCCCGAGTGTGAAGAACTACCTCCTGGAAAAGAAATTGGGACTCAAGTGCCTCCTGGTAATGGACAATGCTCCTGCTCATCTTCCAGACTTGGAAGATCAATTGTCTAAGGATTTCAGTTTTGTAACAGTGAAGTTTTTGCCTCCTAATACCACTCCTTTCATCCAGCCCATGGACCAGCAGATCATTGCAAAATTAAAAAAAACTGTACACCAAAGCAATGTTTCAAAGGTGCTTTGATGTGACCTCAGACACTGCATTGACCCTAAGAGAGTTCTGGAGGGATCACTTCAGTATCTTCAATTGCATAGGCCTTATAGTTAAGGCTTGGCAGGGAGTGACCTCCAGGACAATGAACTCTGCTTGGAGAAAGTTGTGGCCAGATTGTGTCCAAGAGAGGGATTTTGAAGGGTTTGGGGCTGACCCTGAGGAGCCTATGGAAGTTGTGGAAAGTATTGTGGCATTGGGGAATTCCATGGGGTTGGATGTGAGTGGCGAGGATGTGGAAGAGTTGGTGGAGAACCACAATGAAGATCTAACCACTGAAGAGCTGCAAGAGCTTGAGGTGCAACACCATCAAACCACAACTCAGGAAATTGCTTCAGTGGAGGAGGAAGAGAGATGTAAGGTGCCTTCTTCAAAGATTAAGGACATTTGTGCAAAGTGGAGTGAGGTGCTTTCATTTGTGGAGGAACATCACCCTGACAAAGATGTTGCAATCCGTCTCGGCAACATGTTCAATGACAATCTCTTGTCCCATTTTAAGGACATTTTAAAGAGATGCCAGCAACAGAGCTCTCTGGACAGATATTTAGTGCCACAGGTGTGCAATGACTCTCAAGCTGGTCCTAGTGGCAGTAAAAGACAAAGAAGGGAAGTGACCCCAGATGAGGACTTGGTACCTGGAGTCCTTATGGAGGGGAATTCCCCTTCCAAAGAATAGCCTCTCTTCTCTCTCCCCTCCTCCCTGTCTTCCATCCACCAACATCAGTCTTCAATAAAGGTAAGTATCATGTTGAATGTTCATTCTTTTGTGCATGTAAATCTATCTTTAAGGCCCCCCCCCCCCAATTTTTTTTAATACTTCTGGGTGTCTGGAACGGATTAATTGAATTTACATTACAGTGGTCCCTCAGTTTTCGCCAAAAATTCGTTCCAGAATGCTGCTCAAGTGCCATTACCGAACGAATTTACTTCCTTAAGAAATAATGTCACATAGGTTAGTCTATTTCAGACCCCCAAAAATACACTTGCAACAGCACTTAGGAAAATACACTTACATAAATGTTCGAGTTTGGAGATGCACGAAAACCGAGGGACCACTGTATTTCTTATGGGGAAAATGGTTTTGCTTTTCGTCGATTTTGGTTTTAGTCGATCCCTCTGGAACAGATTAAACACGAAAACCAAGGGACCACTGTACTAGGCTTTAAAGTGCCCTATACAGTACACTCATTACTTACCTTAAAATACAGTGGTACATCTACTTACGAGCAAAATTCGTTCCAGTTGGCTACTCAAGTGCCGATACCGAAGGAATTTTTTCCCATAAGAAATAAAGAAAATTTGGTTAATCTATTTCAGACCCCTAAAAATAGACTTACAAAAGCACCTACAAAAATACACTTACATAATTGTTCGAGTTGGGAGCTGCTCGTAAGTAGAGGTACCACTGTATTTGTAGTCTTAATGTAGAGTGAGAGGTGAGTAAACTAGATTACAAATACAAATACAAATTTTTACTTCATTGCAAGTTTACATTGAGATTATGTAACTACAATAATGAGTTGCAGTGCAAGGTGAGCCACTATCATGCCATGGCATTATGGGCAGACTAAATATAATGGCTTACAGACTACAGTGGACTCCCGGTTAACGAAAAAAACTCATTGCAGAAGCTTGCTCAAGTGCCATTACCGAACGAATTTACTTCCTTAAGAAATAATGTCATGTAGGTTAGTCTATTTCAGACCCCCAAAAATACACTTCCACAAGCACTTAAAATATTATACTTACATAATTGCACGATTTCCGGGGTGTTCCTTAACCGGGGGTCCACTGTACTTAATACTAGAGAAATTGATCATAGTTTGTTTAAGTTGTGCATCTGTTTTTTATTTATAGCAGACAGTAAGTGTACTCAAATTACAATCTGGGGATATTACATTGGGACAAGTTGAAAGTAATTTGAAGGTTGTTTATATCAGTAGTAAATATTTAAATTATATTATGGGAATATAACATTGTGCATTGTTGAAAGTAGTTTACAATATGAGAATGTTACAATTGGGTGTAAGGGCAGGTACAGTGGTACCTCGAGTTACGATATTTTTTCGTTCGAGAATGCTGTTCAAGTGCCATTACCAAACAAATTTATCCCCATAAGGAATAATGTAAAATAGACTAGTCCTTTTACACCCCCAAAAATATACTTACAAAAGCATTAAAAAAAATAAACTTACATAAAAGGGCGATTTTGGGGACCATCGTAACTCGAGGTACCACTGTATTTATACTACCATGTAGTATTAAGTAATGTATGAACTTTGGGCATCTAATTTTGAAGTTTTAAGATTTAGGTAATTGGGAGATTTTTTTGGTAAAGTTAAGTGCTTAATATTGAGTACAGTGGTACCCCGAGTTTCGTACAAAATTCGTTCCAGAAGGCTGTTCGAGTGTCGTTACCGAACGAATTTGTTCCCATAAGGAATAATATAAATTAGATTAGTCCATTTCAAACCCCCAAAAATACACTTACAAAAGCACTTACAATAATACACTTACATAATTGTTCAAGTTGGGAGCAGTACAAAACTTGGGGTACCACTGTATTTAGTTTAGGATGAGTAGATGGCTTTTGAGAAGAGTCTTAAATTAATGTTTAGACCGGGTTACTTTAGTAGTATTTACTGGTAATGAATTCCAAATTTTGGGGCCCTTTATGTGCATAGAGTTTTTACACAGTGTGATATGGACACGGGGTACATCAAAAAATGATCTGTGTCTTGTGTTATGGTCATGCGTCCTGATAAGGTTGGTGAGGAGAAGTTTGAGTGGTGGGTTTATGTTTGAGTGTAGTGTTTTATGTATGTAGAAGGCACAAGAAAAAGTATGGATGTTCTTTACGGTGAGTAGTTTTAGACATTTGAATATTGGTGGAGTATGCTGTCTGGAGTGGGATTTGTTATCATTCTGACTTTAGCCTTTTGCTTGGTTATTAGTGGTCTTAGGTGATTGAAGGTTTTTGATTCCCATGCACAAATTCCATAGGTGAGATAAGGGTAGATGAGTGAATGATACAGTGCAAGATGAGCTGATTGTGGAACATAGTATCTTTGATAGTATGCCTACTGTCTTAGAGATTTTCTTGGAAATTTGTTGTATACAGTGGACCCCCGAGTATCGTAAAAACTTCATTCCGGAATCCTGCTCAAGTGCCATTACTGAACGAATTTACTCCCTTAAGAAATAATGTCACTTAGGTTAGTCTATTTCAGACCCCCAAAATACACTTCCACAAGCACTTACAATATTATACTTACATAATTGTACGATTTCCGGGGTGTACGTAACTCGGGGGTCCACTGTATGTGTCTGGAATTTGAGGCTACTGTCAAGGTGGATTCCTAGGAATTTTTCCCCTGTGAGTCTTGTGATGGGTGAACTGTTTAGCGTTATGTTAAGTGGAACATTTGTAGCTCTGTTTCCAAACTGAATGAAATAGGTTTTGTCAGTATTGAGAGTAAGCTTATTTGTCATCATCCAGGTAGATATTTTCTACAATTCAGCATTAACAGTGTTGGCCAGTATGACTGGGTTTGGGTGAGAGAAGACGTATGTAGTGTCATCTGCAAATAATTTGGGTTTGAGTAGTTGTGATGCATTCGGTAGGTCATTGATGTAAATGAGAAAGGACACTTCCTTGTGGGACCCTGACTGTAATTGGTTGTGTGGAAGAGTTAGCTCCATTTGTATACACATATTGGCTTCTGTTACTAAGGTATGACTAAGTAGTTGAGGGAGTGCCCTCTTATACCATAGTGTGTTAATTTAATGTGCAGCAAATCATGGTCGACTGTATCAAAATGAATAAATGAGAGAGAATGAGAGTGTAGAAGCTTCATGAGTTTTGTAAACAAACCAGTTATTGTTGTTAGCAGTCCGGACACGAATGGTTTTTTGTTCACTTGTCAAGCCAACTGGAAAAACATCTCATATTTATGTTAATTTATATGTTTATATGTTATGTAGCATGTTTATTATATAATTTTGAAAAAAATATCATAGATGGATTAAGCAAAATGTCTATATTAACATTTTATACGACATTTAATGCGCCTCAGAGTGATTATTACAGTGGACCCCCGAGTTTCGTAAAAACTTCACTCCTGAAGTCTGCTCAAGTGCCATTACCGAACGAATTTACTCCCTTAAGGAAAAATTTCACGTAGGTTAGTCTATTTCAGACCCCCAAAAATACTTTTCCACAAGCACTTACAATATTATACTTACATAAATGTACGATTTCCGGGGTTTACGAAACTCGGGGGTCCACTGTATTGTGTTATTATTATCATTATTAATATGGTGTCTTCAAGACTAATAACACACTCTTAGTGATTTTAATGTGTTCCTGCATGCCAGCACAGGTGCAAGTTGTGGAGTTTAACCCTTTGGGGGTCGGTGCCGTACTAGTACGTTTTACGAGCAGGGGTTGGTGCCGTACTAGTACGCCCAAATTCTAGCGGCCTCAATTTAAGCAGAAAACGTCTGGTAGGCATACATATGAAAGAATGGGTCTGTGTGGTCAGTGTGCGCAGTATAAAAAAAATCCTGCAGTACACACTGCATAATGAGAGAAAAAAAACTGACCGTTTTTTTCGATTAAAACAGCGACTTTGCAGTCAATTTTCGTATAGTATTTATTGATGTATTCTCGTTTTCTTGGTCTCATTTGATAGAATGGAAGATATATTACAGAAATAGAGATGATTTTGATTGGTATGACAATGACAAGTACCTTGAAATTGAACTCAAAGTAGCGAAAATGTTTGATTTTTGATGATGTTCAAGAGTAAACAAATCACACCATGCCTCCAATACACATCAACTGGCAAGTCTTATATTCATGCACAAGTGCTCTGATATTATTTATACCATTTTTACAATGATGCAGTTGTATACATAACAGTAAATCTTCTATTTTTTGTGAGAATAAAAATTCAAAATGAAAAGCAAAAGTAATGGAACAGGGGCCTGGAGACGTGACTAATGAACAGAGAACATGTTATTTTAGTGCCAGGAATGTCTGCCTCATTAACTCTGGACCCTATTTTGAAATTGGCATCGTTTGAAATTTGTGTGAAATTGGAAAATTGCCATTTTCTGACCACTATTTTGGGTAAATGAAATTGGTAAATAGGCGGTTTCTTGTACTCAATCGATAGACGAAATGGAGTTCTAGCGAAATAGCTATAATTTTAGGAGACTGAAACATTTGAATGTGTCGAAAATAGGGCTCAAAGTGGGCAAAATCGCCGATGCGTAAGTGTCATGGCTACCGCTAACTTCGCGAAAGCATAATTCCGTTACTTTTCGATCAAATTTCATAATTTTGGTGGCGTTATGATCGGAAAAAGATTCTCTATCATTTCATAAAAAAATTAATTTTTTTTTTCCAAAAAAGTTTCGACCCCAGGAACACTTTCCTGAGAACGCCTGTCGACCCCCAAAGGGTTAAAGCAATTAAGTTCAGTGACAAAGTGTACCATTAAGAGTGTAGCAATTAAGCATAAGTCACTTTGCCTATCTTTTGCAAGGTATGTAAATGGTGTATGTAAATCAGTTCATTTGTACATTAAGCATAAGCCGCTTTACCTATCTTCTGCAAGGTATGTAAATGGTGTACGTATATACACCATTTCATTTGTACATTATGGTTTTCTTATGAAAGAAGTGATCTAATGCAGTTTGCCGTTTGAGGGGGTAAGAGGGAGGGTAGTAGGGCCGCGGCGGGAAACATAAATATGATTGGGTGGCTGGGCATTCGCGACTGTTCGAAGCCCGCGAAAGTGGAACTCGCGAATGTGGAGGGTGACATGTAATCTTTAGTTATATAAAAGTTAAATTTCATTTGTATGTGGGGAGAGAAAAAAAAAAGGATTATCTTCCTCCCAATATCCTGCATTTTACCTGTCATATTCACTTTTTTACCATCGTGTCCTGCCACATATTTCACAAGTCTTTTCTTCCACATTCAGTATTCTACTGAATGTGGCACAGGTATAGTATACAGTGGACCCTCGGTTTTCGTTGAAAATTCTTTCCAGAATGCTGTTTGAGTGCCGTTACTGAACGAATTTGTTCCCATAAGGACAAATGTAAATTAGATTATTCGTTTCAGACCCCCAAAATTACACTTACAAAAGCTCTTACAAAAATTCACTTACATAATTGTTCGAGTTTGGAGGTGAACGAAAACTGAGGGTCCACTATATAGCTTTTCTGTTGTGACTATCTTTTATTTTTTCTAAGTACAGGTACATGCAGTAAAACTTCCTAAATACGTACAGTGGACCCCCGAGTTTCGTAAAAACTTCACTCCTGAAGTCTGCTCAAGTGCCATTACCGAACGAATTTACTCCCTTAAGGAAAAATATCACGTAGGTTAGTCTATTTCAGACCCCCAAAAATACACTTCCACAAGCACTGACAATATTATACAGTGGACCCTCGGTTAACGAATACCCCGGAAATCGTGCAATTATGTAAGTATAATTTTGTAAGTTCTTGTGGAAGTGTATTTTGGTCTGAATAGACTAACCTCGTGTTCCAAGGAGTAATGCGATGCACTTGAGCAGACTTCAGGAGTGATTTTACAAACTCGGGGGTCCACTGTACTTACATAATTGTACGATTTCCGGGGTTTACGAAACTCGGGGGTCCACTGTATGTCTGTATTGGAGCCAAGACCCAATAATAATAAGAAGAATAATAAGATTTCTTCGGATTTTTAACCCCGGGGGGTTAGCCACCCAGGATAACCCAAGAAAGCCAGTGCGTCATCGAGGACTGTCTGTCTTATTTCCATTGGGGTCCTTAATCTTGTCCCCCAGGATGCGACCCACACCAGTCGACTAACAACCCAGGTACCTATTTTGCTGCTAGGTGAACATGACAACAGGTGTAAGGAAACACGTCGAAATGTTTCCACCCACCGGGAATCGAACCCGGGCCCTCCGTGTGTGAAGCGAGAGCTCTAGCCACCAGACCACCGGGCCACCAAATGGGTATGCATTCTGATTTACGATTTTACTCTCATAGAGAGATCAAAAACATATACGTACAGTGGAACCCCGGTTAACGAACACCCCGGAATTCGTGTAATTATGTAAGTATAATATTATAAGTGCTTGTGGAAGTGTATTTTTGGGGGTCTGAAATAGACTAACCTAAATGACATTTTTTCTTAAGGAAGTAAATTCGTTCGGTAATGGCACTTGAGCAGGCTTCTGCAATGAATTATTTTCGTTAACCGGGGTTCCACTGTACATACAGTGGTCCCTCGGTTTTCGTGCATCTCCAAACTCGAACATTTATGTTTGTGTATTTTCGTAAGTGTTGTTGCAAGTGTATTTTTGGGGGTCTGAAATAGACTAACCTAAATGACATTATTTCTTAAGGAAGTAAATTCGTTCGGTAATGGCACTTGAGCAGCATTCTGGAATGAATTTTTGGCGAAAACCAAGGGACCACTGTACTGTACAATACTTTTATGCAAAAATAATTCTTGATTTAGAAGACTAATAGGGAGGGAAACAGGTGGCAGGTAATGGCAATTGTGATGAATAGAGATGTGATTACTGTATTCTGATGTGATTGTAACAATAATAGACAATTATGTGAGTAGTTAACCCTTTCAGGGTTTCGGCCGTACTAGTACGGCTTACGCACCAGGGTTTTCGACGTACTAGTACGCCTAAATTCTAGCGCCCTCAAATCAAGTGGAAACAGGCTGTTAGGCCTAGATGTGAGAGAATGGGTCTGTGCGGTCAGTGTGCGCAGTACGTATAAAAGAAATCCTGCACCACAGTGCATAATGAGGAAAAAAAACTCTGACTGTGTTTTTGGTTTAAAACAGTGACATTGCAGTCTATTTTCGTATGGTATTTATGGTTGTGTTCTTGTTTTCTTGGTCTCATTTGATAGAATGGAAGATATATTACAGAAATAGAGATAATTTTGATTGGCTTCACGATGACAAGTACCTTGAAACTGAGAGCGAAGTAGTGAAAACGTTCGATTTTTGCCGATGTTCAAGAGTAAACAAATCACACCATGCGTCCAGTACACATCAACTGGCGAGTCTAATATTCTTGCACAAGTGCGCTGATATTATTTATACCATTTTTACAATGATGCAATAGTATACATAACAGAAAATCTTATATTTTTGTGAGAATAAAAATTCAAAATGGAAAGCAAAAGTAATGTAAGAGGAGCCTGGAGACGTGACTAATGAACAGATAAAATGTTATTTTAGTGCCAGGAATGTCTGTCTCGTTTATTCTGGACCCTATTTTGAAATTGGCATCTTTTGAAATTTGTGTGAAATTGGCCAAATTGCCAATTTCTGACCACTTTATTGGGTAGTTCAAATTGGTAAATTGCCGGTTTCTTGTACTCAATTGATAGAACAAATGGAATTCTAGCGAAATAGCTAAAATTTTGGTAGACTGAAACATTGGAATTGGCGGAAAATAGGGTTCAAAGTGGGCGAAATCGCTGATGCATAAACATCGTCGATACCGCTAACTTTGCGAGAGCATAATTCCCTTAGGTTTTCATCAAATTTCATACTTTTGGTGTCATTATGATTGGAAAAGGATTCTCTATCATTTCATAAGAAAAAATAATTTTTTTCCGAAAAATTTGCGACCCTGAGAACGAGTTTGGAAGAGGGCCTGTCGACCCTGAAGGGGTTAATGGTCCAAGTTGGACCGAAACATCGTCATAAGTTTCTTTCTCATATGTGCAGATTGTTTGTGTAATGTACCATGAACTCTGATGTTTTCAAAACAGTTCATTCAGTGGATTTTGTCCCATATCGAGGTTTGTTAAGGAGGATATGTTTATTGTTTTCAGCTTCACTTTATTGCTCATATTTTTTTATTGTAATGGAAGCCATTTTGTAACTCATCTTTGCATTTTTTCTAACTTGCCCATATTTTTTTTTAGGTTGGAACATCACTGCATATTCTAATTTAAGCCTAACATACGTTATGAAAAGCTGTTTAGTATTTCCCATATATCTTTTATTTTTTTTATTAACATATTGGCTGTTTCCCACCAAGGTAGGGTGACCCAAAAAAGAAGAAACACTTTAATCATCATTCACTCCATCACTGTCTTGCCAGAGGCACGCCTACACTACAGTTAAAAAAAAAAATGCAACATCAACACCCCTCCTTCAGAGTGCAGGCACTGTATTTCCCACCTCCAGTACCCAAGTCCTGCTTGCTGGTTTCCCTGAATCCCTTCATAAATGTTACTTTACTCACACTTCAACAGCACGTCAAGTCATTTAAAACCATTTCTCTCCACTCGCTCTTATCATGCACACTTGCTGGAAGTCAAGGTCCCTCGCACACAGAACCTCCTTTACCCCCTCCTTCCAACCTCTCCTAGACTGACTCCTACCCCGCCTTCCTTCCACTACAGATTATATGCTTTCCAGGTCATTCTGTTTTGTTCCATCCTCTCTAAATGTCCAAACCATCTCAACAGCCCCTCCTCAGCCCTCTTGATACATCTGTTGGGTATTTTAAATTATGCCAGTGAAGTATACAATATAAGTTTCTTATAGTTTAACTTACAGTGGACCCTTGCTTATTGGTTCCAGAAGCTCGGCCTAAAAGTGAAATAATATTTTTCATAAGAATTAATGTAAATACAATTAATCCGTTCCAGACAAAAATATCAACAAAAAATATTTTTTTTTAAGATTAACTATAGTTTTACATACACAAAACAATGAGAACTAAATAAAATGACTAAAAAAATGGATAAATGAACATTTAAATCACTATTACATACCTTTATTGAAGGCAGGGGGAGAGTATTGTTTGGAGACAGGACAAAATACTCTTTCAATATGATGCTAATATCAACACTACGGCTTATTTATCTATCACAATTCATCTAATATGATATAATAAACAATATTAATAACATAGAAACATGACATATACTCTAGAGTGAATAAAATACAGTAGACCGTCATTTAGCATGAGTTTATGTGGCATGATATGGGTATTGCACGATTGAAGAATTGCAGCACATTTTTATCTAACACTACGTAAAATTAACTTTACACGGTTCGCGGGAGGGGAAAAAATTTTGAGTGCGTGGTCACCTGTGGTGAGTTAAACCATTGAGTCAGTGGGGGAGACCTTCTGCTATCCCCCGCCACCCTCACCCACCCACACCACCCTCCCATCGTTTAGTTTGGTTTATGCGCGTGCAGGACGACAATAATCGGAAAGCTCACTGTGTTTATTTACATACATTTTCTCATTTTCATTGCATTTTGATAAATCTGCCAAGCAATCATGGCACCCAGTAAGCATACAAGTATTCCTGCAAGTGACAAGAAAAGGTTTAAGCGTTCAAGTCTAGGAATTACCAAGAAAATTGAGATATTAATTAAGCTTAAAAGTGGCTCACGTGTGGTGGATATAGTGAGTGAAGGCCTATGGCCTTAATGAAGCGTCAGTTCGTACAATTAGGAAGAATGAGGCGAATATACGAGCTTTAGTAATGAATAGCCCAAAATGTCATCTCATGAAAAGAATGACACGTAGGTCCCAACAGTAAATAAAACAGAAAACTTGTTGCTTGAGTGGATTGAACAAAAATCAAAGAAAGGTGCACCACTTAATTTCCTCTTAATTAGGGAAAAGGCCTTACAGTTGTTTAAAGCAGTGTGTGATAAGGAAGGAAGGCCTGAAAACGAGTGTGTGTTTAGCACAGGCTGGTTCCACAACTTTAAGTTGCATAATAAGTTACATAATATTAAGTTTTCTGGTGAAAGTGCTTCAGCTGATCATACAGCAGCAAGTAATTTCCCTGCTGAATTTCAGGAAATTATTTCTGAGGGTGGCTATGAGCCACATCAAGTGTTTAATGCTGACGAGACAAGTGTTTTCTGGAAGAAAATGCCAACACGAACTTATATCAGTCAGCAAGAGAAAAGTGCACCAGGCTTCAAGACAGCAAAGGATCGCCTCACCTTGCTCTTTTGTGGTAATGTATCATGTGATTTCAAGTGTAAGCCCATGGTTATTTACCGCTTTAAGAATCCTCGTGCTTTGAAAGGTGTGGATAAAAACACCTTACCAGTAATTTGGAGGTCAAACCAGTCAGCATGGATGACAGAGGAAATATTTATTGACTGGTTTAAGCATCATTTTATTCCTGAAGTCAAGTTTTACCTGCACAGCAAGAACCTTGCATTCAACGCTCTCTTCATTCTTGATAATTCCCGTACTCATCCACAAGCTTTGCTGAATGTGACCCCACATGTAAAAGTTGTATTTTTACCTCCAAATACATCTCTGATTCAACCACTGGACTGGGGAGTTATTAAGTCATTCAAGTGTAACTACACAAAAAAGTTATGAAAAAACTAGTTGCATCAATGGACTCTTGACTCCAACCTGGCAGTACCAAGCTTCTGGAGTAAATTTAACATTGCAGATGCTATCAGCTATGCTAGAAGTGCATGGAATGAAGTGCCCCAATCAACATTAAATGCAGGCTGGGGAAAGTTATGGCCTTCTGTAGTTAATTCTTTCACTGGTTTTCCCTTGCTTGAGAGTGAAGTTCAGGAAATTGTTCAGCTGGCAAGGAGATTACCAGGTGATGGTTTTGAAGATATGAATGAAGATGTGAATGAGCTCTTAGAAGATGATGATGATGATGATGATGATGATGATGATGACGATGACAGGAATCCAGAGGAAATGTTGGCAGAGTTCGATGCACAGATACAAGGGAGGGAGATAACAGAAGAAGATGAAGGAGAACCTGAAGAAAAACAGTTAACATTGCAGCAGTTACATGAGCAGTTCCATATTATTGGTAAAGTTGCAGACTTTTTCACTGAAGAGAACCCTGACAAAGCTAGAAGCAGGGCTTTGAAACGGGGTCTAGACCAGCTGATGATGCCTTACCGTCACCTGTATAATGTAATGCAGGGTAAAAGAGCCCAGAGATCCATTACAGAATTTATACACACTGCAATACAACCATCGACTTCAGTAACAGAACCTCTACCATCCACTTCTACCGACAACCAACAACCATCCACCTCAGCCCAGTAGGGCCACACCATCCATATCCACTCTCTTCACAACCATCCACAAACATCATTACCCACAATTTAAGGTAAGAAATACTATTATTTCTATTGCATTTGTAGTCTTAAGCAGTATATCACGACATTGCACTACAATTACATATCCACCTCAGCCCAGTAGAGCCACACCATCCATATCCACTCTCTTCACAACCATCCACAAACATCATTACCCCAATTTAAGGTAAGAAATACCATTATTTCTATTGCATTTGTAGTCTTAAGCAGTAATATATCACAACAATGAACTACAACTACATATTCACCTTCAATTTTTGCAAGATCTGTTGGTCTAAAATAAACTTGTTTGGCTTTTTTGGACTCCCAGGAACGTAACCTTATTTTTCCCATAAGTTCTTCAGTTCATCTAACACGATTTTACCTAACACGACGTTTTCAGGAACGTAACTATCATGCTAAATGACGGTCTACTGTATGTCATTACGAATGTCATGAGTGGTGTTGTGTTGTTTGTTGTTGGGTGTATAAGGGCCACTGAAAGATACGCCTTACATAGTGGTTGTGAATACGGCGGCAGAGGCGGCGGTGTTGTCAGTCGCCCTATATACCTCAAACAACAATGGAGGAGTTAAGTTTCGTGTTGTCATTTTTCTGTCGCTTAATCACTTAACCCTTTGGGGGTCGACAGGCCCTCTCCCAAACTCGTTCTCGGGGTCGAAAATTTTTTGGAAAAAAAAAAATATTATTTTTCTTATGAAATGATAGAGAATATTTTTCCGATCATAATGACACCAAAAGTATGAAATTTGATTGAAAACCTATGCTCTAGTGAAGTTATCGGTCTCGGCGATGTTTACGCATCGGCGATTTCGTCCACTTCGAACTCTATTTTTGGCCAATTCCAATATTCCAGTCTACTAAAATCATAGTTATTTCATTAGAACTCCATTTCTTCTATCAATTGAGTACAAGAAACCTCCCATTTACCAATTTCAACCCAAAAAAGTGGTCAGAAATTTGCAATTTGGCCAATTTCACACAAATTTCAAACAATGCCAATTTCAAAATGGGGTCCAGAATAAACAAGGTAGACATTCCTGGCACTAAAATAACATCTTCTCTGTTCATTAGTCATGTCTCCAGGCCCCTCTTACATTACTTTTGCTTTCCATTTTGAATTTTTATTCTCACAAAAAATATAAGATTTACTGTTATGTATATAACTGCATCATTGTAAAACCGGTATAAATAATATCACCGCACTTGTGCAAGAATATTAGACTCACCAGTTGACGTGTATTGGACGCGTGGCATGATTTGTTTACTCTTGAACATCGGCAAAAATTGAACATTTTCGCTACTTTGAGCTCAATTTCAAGGTACTTGTCATCGTAAAACCAATCATAATCATCTTGATTTCTGTAGTACAGTGGACCCTCGCTATTCGAACACTCCAAAACTCACCCTCATTCCAGAATGCTGTTCAAGTGCTGTTAGTAAACTAATTTATTCCCATAAGGAATGATGTAATTAGATTAGTCCATTTCAGACCCCCAAAAATACCCTTATAAAAGCACTTACAATAATAAACTTACATAAAAGGGTGAGACCAAGAAAATGAGAATACATCAATAAATACCATTCGAAAATAGACTGCAAAGTCGCTGTTTTAAATGAAAAATACGGTCAGAGTTTTTTTTTCCTCATGCAGTGTGTGCTGCAGGATTTTTTTATACTGCGCACACTGACCACACAGACCCATTCTTTCATATGTAGGCCTACGAGCCATTTCCCGCTTAATTTGAGGCCGCTAGAATTTACGCGTACTAGTACGGCACCGACCCTGGCGCGTAAAACATACTGGTACGGCACCGACCTCCAAAGGGTTAACTTACTTGCTACACTATTAATGCAACACTTTATCGCTGGCTGGCGCTATAGCCTTTATCGACTTCTGCTGCTTTAGTATCGTACATATCGTAGAATCACTGAATAAGGCACAGTCTCCCCTCTCAGCTCTTTACCAAAGGGCTGGCACTCTGAATTTTCTTTGCCCCCACGGTTGCTTATTTCACAGTCACAATCAATAAACAAGCACAAAAATGAATGGATGAATGGATGAACACGCAGAGTATTCCATACTCAACAAGAGAGAGACTCAGAATGAGTGTGATACGCGTGAGGAAGTGGCATCACCGGCGGGTTGACGCCACTTCCCATACGGCCGGTAAGCGAAAAAACGGCTGATAACCGGAAGCCAAAAAACCGGCCTATAAGCGAGTTGGCCAATAACAGGAACAACCGATAAGCGAGGGTCCACTGTATATGATATACTGCAATACTCTTTTGTCTATTATGGCTTCTAGACCCCTGATGCTTGTGGCATCTCATATTCAGTGTTTAATCTATCATATTTGTGTTAATTTTCGGTAACTAGCACTTAATGACTTCTCTTGTATCCTAGTCTGTTGCTTCACTACTTTATAAATAGAAACTTTCTCTGTTATTTTAGCACTGCTATATTCTTCACCTACAACTGTGGCCTCTTGGTCTTCCTGTTAATTGTGCTAGAAAATCTTTTCATCTATGCTTTAAAAGGAAAAGTTGATAATATGTATTTTTAAAATACAAAGAAAGCATCCAGAATTTTTATGAGGCTTTATGATATATGAATAGTGCTGTTTAATGTATTAATCCTTTCACTGTCTCTTAAGTTGATGTAAATTATTGACACCAGTGTCACTCATGTAGATCTATGTTTTGAGCTCTTCTCACTCGAATAAGCTGTGAGTAGTAAATTTTGGTCTAGACATGAGAGATTGGGTCAGTGTGATGATTGTGCATGATATAGAAAAATCCTGCCCCATGCAGTGCATGATGGGAAAAGCAAACCATTTGATAGTACAGCGGAACCTTGGTATGCGACCTTAATTCATTCCAGAAGGCTGTTCTAGTGCCGCTCTGTTTGAGTATCGAACAAGTTCTTCCCAACCAATTTTCTGTTTGGTTGGCTGTTATCACTAATTGTCGTAGGCATCATGGTGACTTATTTATACAAATAATACAAAAAAAAAAAAACACCAAAAAATGCTAAGAAACATGAAATAATTTACAGCGAAGTTCTGGCAGGTCGTATTGGTTTGATCGAGTGCTGAGCTTTGTTCGAGTAGGGAGTTGGTCATATACAGAGGTTCCACTGTATTGAAATACTGCTGAAATAGAAATGAATTTGGTTGGTTTCAGGACTCTTAGTAGCTTGAAATTGGGTTCAAAGTAGATTATATACAGTGGACCCCCGGATTACGATGGCGTTGGATTACTCTAAATTCGGTTAGCGATAAATTTTTCCATAAAAATATTGGTTCAGTATACGATGATCCGCTTGGAATAAGCCATTTGTCCTGGACGGGTACGCATGGCCAGGATGGCCCAACACTCCATCCAGAGTCAGTGTGCCATTGTTTACCAGCGAGTAACAGCCACCCACGCATTCATACCATACATTTTGTCATTATTCCATTGTTTTTAGTGCTTGCAACTGCTAAATAAGCCACCATGGGCCCAAAGAAAGCTCCTAGTGCCAGCCTTTTGGTAAAGGGCTGAGAGGGGAGAATGTGTCTTCTTAAGTGATTCAGTGATTCTACGATATGTTACGATACTAAAACAGCAGGAGTTGATAAAGGCTATAGTGCCAGCCAGCAATAAAGTGTAGCACTAACAGTGTAGCAAGTAAGTTAAGCCATTAATCTATAGAAAAATTACGACACGAAACTTAGCTCCTCCATTGTTGTTTTAGGTATAGGGCGACTGACAACACTGCCATCAGCTGCTGCTGCTCACCACCACCACTATATGTACGGCTTATGATCAGTGGCCCTTATACACCCAACAACAAACAACACAACATCAGTCCTCACATTTGTAATGATATATTTTATTCATTCTAGAGTACAGTGGACCCCCGAGTAACGAACACCCAGGAAATCGTACAATTATGTAAGTGTAATATTGTAAGTGCTTGTGGAAGTGTATTTTTGGGAGTCTGAAATAGACTAACCTACATGACATTATTCCTTAAGGGAGTAAATTCGTTCAGTAATGGCACTTGAGCAAGCTTCTGGAATGAAGTTTTTACGTTGTCGGGGGTCCACTGTATATGTTATGTTTCTATGTTATTAATATTGTTTATTATGTCATATTAGATGAATTATGACAGATAAATAAGCCTTAGAGTTGATATTAGTGTCATAATGAAGGACTATCTTCTCCTGTCCCCAAACACACCCTTGTAGAGAGCACATTTCCAAACATACGCCAGAAACAACTCTCTGGAACACTTTTTTGAGCGACAGGGGTCCAGTGACTCAAGCTGGTCCTAGTCCCATTAAAAAACAAAGAAGGGAAGTAACCCCGGAAAAGAACTTGGTACCTGAAGTCTTAATTGAAGGGGATTCCCCTTCCAAACACTAGCAACTCCTCCTTCCTCTCCCCTCCTTCCGTCTTCCACACATCAACAACTCTTCAATAAAGTTAAGTGTCAAGCTATTACTGTTTTATGTACTTTATATCTCATTCTTTTCTGTGTAATTTAATGTGGAAACAATATTTATTTTAATACTTTTGGGTGTTTGAAACGGATTAATTGAATTTCCATTATTTCTTATGGGGAAAATAGATTCGGATTAAGTTATTTTCGGTTTAAGTTAAGCCCTCTGGAACGGATTAATAGCGTAATCCGGGGGTCCACTGTATTTGATTTTTGATGATTTTCCTGGGAATGGGTAATGCTTCCCTCCCCCTCCCAATGCCTTCCAGTCTGTTTTATGGGTTTTTACTAGGCATGATTCAATTATTGAGATGCCATCATTCCCAGTTATATTTTATTATCTGAGAAATAGGGTAAATCTTCGAGGTTTTTTTGTGATGATGAATTCAATATAGAATGCAAGTATAATATAGAAGAGGCCTGGGAACATGATTAATGAACAGAGGAAATGTTGTTTTAGTGCCTGGAATGTTTACAGTGCTTATTTTGGAC
Source organism: Cherax destructor (assembly GCA_009830355.1). Lineage (NCBI taxonomy): Eukaryota > Metazoa > Arthropoda > Malacostraca > Decapoda > Parastacidae > Cherax > Cherax destructor. The sequence continues at coordinate 30,497 of WNWK01022780.1, forward strand.
TCATCATAAATTATTTTTTTTTTAATTTTGCATAAAGTTGGCCAAATTTCTGAATTCTGTGCACTTTATAGGGTAGTTTTGATAGATGAATAGGCAGTTTCTTGTGCTTAGTCAATAGAACTGAAGGAATGCTAGTGGAATAGCTAAGAATTTGGTTGAATTGTGCAGTGCAGTTAGCTTAAAATAGGTCTCAGTCAGCAAAATCTCCTATGCATAAATTGTGTCCAGACCGTTAAGTTTGCTCCTGCTTAATTCCATTAGTTTTCCATCAAATCTCATATTTTTTTTGTCAATACTTTCAGAAGAATTTTTTTTTGCTGAATATGGACACTGTGAGCACTTTTAATTTCAGGGGTTTGGACAGTGAAAGGGTTAAACTACATGTAATGTTATAATGCAGTAAATAATTGCATTACAGAATGAATATTTTTATAAAATGTGTCCCATGTGACTCAAGGGAGTTTTACAGCATTTCAAATCATTTTGACTCTTTAAAAAGAAATAGCTTCTTAATATTGTTTACATATCTTTATCTTTCTAATCCTCTAACTTCAATTTTCAAAGAGGAAAGCATTATTTGAAGCATTTTCTTTGAGGTGTGTGTGGTGGGAGTGCCTCAGGGAAGACAACAGTAGCAAGGAAAATTATTGAAGAACTGGATGTACCTTGGGTTACCCTACTTTCCCTTGACTCTTTCTATAAGGTAGGTAATTAGATTCTCCAGTCTTGTGTGCCCATAAGAGATGGAATTTAAATAACTTGACTATTTTATCCAATAGAAATATTAATTTTTTTTTGCAGCTATGAAAATTAACATTATATGTGCAGTACTTTTAACAGGTAGTCTAGAACTTGAAGGCTAAATTAAATTCTTATAGTTTAATTATTATTATTTTGTATAAAATTTCAAAATATAAAATAACAGTATTCATAAGTTATGATTAGTGAAAAAGAATTCCTCCTCTGTAAGCCATGCGTGTCATAAGAGGTGACGAAAATGCTGGGAACAAGGGGTTAGTATGTATATACATACATACATACATACATACATACATACATACATACATACACACACACAGTAGGGACGCCGTGCCGGTCAGTCGCATTGTAGGGCTCCGTTAATATAAGTGTTTTTGAGGGCTACACAAGGGTACTGCAGGGGTTATCAAGTGTGTCAGGGTAGTGAATAACCCTTGAAGTGATTTACGAGTTGCCCTGAGCCACATAAGTGTGGGAAGAGCCATAATTTTATAAGTGAACTAGAAATAAATATTTGGTGGCGGGGTCAGTGGGCCTAGTGTGCTCCAGGCGACGTTGCCACGTGTGTCACCCTAGATAATAAAGTGAAATAAATATGTGACAAGTGAAAGAAATACAGTGAATAGGTTATATTATATATCTACAAGCGAAAATGGATATACGCCAGAACATCACATCGAGTTGGACAATTCCCGGATACCGCTGGCCAAGGCACCCAAAATATTCACCTAT
>WNWK01022781.1:0-31986 GCA_009830355.1 Cherax destructor
AAGAGTCTTTTTAGAAACTCAAGCAAGACCAGAGATTATTGAAATGATAGAAAGTATTGCTAATTCAAAAGGTATAGAAGAGATGATGTTTTGTAGCAATGGAAAGTGCTTTGAAAAAAGTAGCTGGAAATAAATATGGAAATATGTACGATATTAGAGTTTCAATTGATAGAAAAACAGGAAGATTGTTGTTCATAAAGTATTAACTGTAGTAGATGATGTTGAAAATTTATATTTTGAAATTAGTAGTAAAGATGCTAAAAATATATCGTAGGAGATGAAATTATTGAAATTTTACCTTCAATTATTTTGATAGATTTCGGTTCAACCATTTCGTCAAATTCTTAATAGAAGAATAAAAGGCTGAAAAAGAGAAAGAGTTTAATTTTTATTCTGGAAGAATTGGAGAAATTGTTAATGGATATGTAAAAAGAATTGAAGTTGGTAATGTATATTTAGAATTGCAGCATAAATCTGAAGGTTATATCAGAAGAAATAATACTATTCCAAGAGAAAATATTGAAGTTGGAGATAGAGTTAACTTTAATTACAGACGTTAAACAAGATTTGAAAGGACCGCAAATTCATCTAACTAGAAGTAGTCCTGAATTTATTAGTAAATTATTTGCCGAGATTAATGAAGTTTATGAAGGAGTTGTAGAAATTAAAGCAGCAAGAGAGCAGGTTCTTCTAAAGTTGCTGTTTTTTCTAAAGAAGAAGTATTGATCCAGTTGCTACTTGTTTGGATTTAAAGGTTCAAGAATTCAAGGAGTGCTAGGAGACTTAAGTCAGAAAAAATTGATTTAGTAAGATGGTCTCCAGATGTTGCAAATTTTGTAATTAATCTTTATCCAATAGAAGTATTGAAAATTTTAGTTAATGAAGAAAGAATTAATTGAAGTTGTAGTTAAAGATGAAAATTTAAGTTTAGGTGGGTAGAAGAGGACAGAACGTTAATTTAATTTCAAATTAATCGGATGGCGTATTGATTTATTAGGAGAAACTGATGATAAATCTAAAAGAAATGAAGAAAATCAATTAAAACAACAACATTTCATTGAAGCTTTAGATGTAGATGAAGTAATTGCACAGCTTTTAATTATTGAAGGATTTAATTCTGTTGATGATATCGTTTCTGATGCTAAGAGTAATGTTTTAGCATCTATTCCTGCTTTTGATGCTGATATAATAGCCGAACTAAAAGCAAGAGGGTTAGAATTCATAGAAGAAAGAAATAAGAAAAATAAAGAAAAATATTGGAACAAAAAAGTTTCAGAAGATTTAATTGATTTTTTAGATGCTGATTATAATATTATTGTAAAATTAGCTGAAAATGATATTAAATTTTAAAAATTTTGCTGATCTTTCAATTTTGATTTGCAAGATATCTTTACCTCAGGAGAGATGAGCATAAAAGCGGAAGAATTGATTATGAACCAAGAGCTAAAATTAATCATTAAGGTTTTTAAAATGATTTAATTTAGGATTTCAAAAGGATAAGTTATGACAGAAGAAAAACAAGTAAAAACAAAAAAAAAAACTTTATCTTTAAATGTAGCTTTATCTGCAGATGATGTGAAAAAAATTATCAGAAGAAAAGATTAAAAGAAACAGGGAGTTGTCGTTGAGAAAATTGGGAAAAAAAATACTCCAAAAAAAGAAAAAAAGTAATTAAAAAAAAAAGAAGAAGTTTCTCATTCTTTGACAGAAGAAGAAATAAATAGAAGAATTAATGCTTTATCTTCTTTAGATGAATTAAAGAAAAAAAGAGAAGAAGAGAGTAAACAAAGAAGTATAATTGAAAATCTTAATGAAGAAACTTTAGTAGAAGCCCTTAAATAAAAATGCAGTTGAACATTCTAAATATCAACCTAGTAAATCGGAAAAATCTAAAAATAATAAAGAATTTTTAGACATAGAAGAAACAGTTAAAGAGAAAAAAGCAAAAGCTTTAACAAACAAGAAGAAATTAATAATAAAAATTGGAAAAATCTTTATACTCAAGATATTGAAGAAAATGATGTTGAAGAAATTGATGAGGGATTTGAAGAAATTGAAAATAAAGAAGAACAAAAGAAAACACCACTTTTCTTATCAATCCAAAAGAAAAATAAAAGAAAAGATATTAATAATTATAAAAAGTTTATCATACAGCGATTATTGGAGATGAAATATCTTTAAAAAATTTAGTTTGTTTATCAGAAAAAGTAGAAACGTTAGTTAAAGCCTTACAAAATTAGGTATTAGTGTTAATAACATAGTATTTTAGATGCAGATACTGCAGAAATAGTTGCCGTAGAACTAGGACACAAAATAGAAAAATCTAATAATCAACAATAGAAGATCAATACGCTGTTTTTAACGATAAAGAAGAAGATTTGTCTCCAGAGTTCCTGTTGTTACAATTATGGGACATGGGATCATGGAAAAACACATTACTTGATACTATTAGAAAGTAATGTTGCTTCTAAAAATCAGGAGGAATAACTCCCATATCGGAGCTATAAGTAAAAACTAAAGATGGAAAATGATTAATTTTTAGATACTCCAGGACATGAAGCTTTTAGTCAAATTAACAAAGAGGATCTTCTGTTACTGATATTGTAGTATTAGTTGTTGCCGCAAATGATGGGATTAAGCCCAAACAATTGAGGCTTTAAATCATCCCAAAGCTGCTGAAGTTCCTATTATCGTAGCAATCAATAAAATTGATCTTCCCGATAATAATCCGCAAAAAGTTAAAACTGACTTATTGCAACATAATATTGTTGTAGAAGATATGGGTGGAATGTTTTGTGTGTAGAAATATCCGCTAAATCTAATTTGAATATAGATAAATTATTAGAACTTATCGCTTTACAAGCAGAAATATTAGTTTAAAAAATTAATAATAAAGCTCTAGGTGTAGCGACAATTATTGAAGTAAAAAAAAAAAGGATTTGGGATCCTACAGTTTTGGGGGTGCAAAGAGGTATTTAAAAAAATTAGGAGATATATTGTTTGTGGTTCCTATTTTTTTAAAAAAAAAAACTATGATTGATTATCAAGGAAGTAGAATTAAAATAGCTTTACCTTAAAATTAAATTGGTATCTGGGTTTGATAAATTTCCCCTAATGCTGGAGTTTTTTTTTTTTGTAGTTGGAATCAGATTCCAAAGCTAAAGAATTAATTAAATTTAGAGAAAGAGAATAGAAAAAAAAATTAAAAATACTTTTTCCCCAAAAGTTTAAAATTGTTTTTTTCCAAGGGGTTGTAACTAAAAAAGTTCTTAATGTTATTATTAAGGCAGATCAAAAGGATAATTTTAATTTTATTAAAGGATTTTTAAAAAAAAATTAAAACAAATTGAAATTAAGTTTACTAATTTTGGAGGAGTAGGCGAAATTAATGAATTTCTGATATTAACTTGGCTTTAAATTCGGGGGCAATTGTTGGGTTTTAAATTTTTTAGAGCTAATAATAAAGCTAAAGAATTAGAAAAAAAATCAAGATATTGAAATTAGATATCATTCTATTATTTATAATTTAATTGACGACATTAAATTAATTTAAAAGGGAAATTTTAAAGATCCAAAAAATTAAAAAAAAAATTTTTGGATATGCTGAATTTGGGGAGAAGTATTTAATGTTTCTAAAAAAGGGAAAAATTGGGTTTTTTTGTAAAAGAAGGCATTTTAAAAGATCAGCGTTAGTTAGAGTATTAAGAGATTTTGGGTTTATTCATGAAGGACAATTTCCCCAATTTAAAAAAAAGTTTAAAAAAGAAGATTTAAAAGGGGTTAAGACTAGTTTTAATGTGGAGTTTCTATAGAAAATTACAATGATATTCAAGTAAATGATTTAATTAAATTTTTTTGAAACTGTGGAATAAAGCAAAGTATTGAATAAAAATGTTTAATCCTAAATTTAAAATAAAAAAATCAATTTTGAAAGATCAAGTAGAGTAGCAAGTGAAATTAAAGTTTTTTTTCCCCAGAAATTTTTTAAAAAGATCAAAAAAAAAAAAAAAGCTTTATTTGATGTCGTTATTATTGTTACAAAGTTATTGTTTACAAGAGATTTATCCAGAGCAAAGGTTTTATATCTCCTAATGTAGATAGAGATGATAAAGCAATTATTGATGCTTTAAATGTTCAATTTTTTTTTTAAAAAAGAAAGTAGGTAAGTTATTAAGAATAAAAATTTTGTTCCTAGTTTTTTTTTTAGATGATCAATTTGATAAATTAGATGAAGTTAATGAATGTTTGCTTCCATTTCTTCACCTGAAGATGATAGGGGGTTAATTAATGGAAGAAAAGTTAGTAGATATTAATGGATGGATATTTATTGAAAACCCTTTTTCAGGAATTATTTTTTTTGGGGGCATTAAATGATAAAAAAAAATGTTTAGTAAAAAAAAAAAAAGTGGGTCGGGGGGGAATTTTTAGCCCCAATGGCTAAGGGGGGTTCTTCCTGTGGCTATGGGGGGAAGCAACCAAGACGGGGGATTATGTTTTAAATGCTGATAAAGTATATGTTTTTACAATGCAATTAGGTGAAGAAACTACAAGGAGATAGAGAAGGAGAAGTTTTAAGATAATTATATTCCTACTGAAGATGAGCAAAAAAACGTTATCCCAATTTTTTTAAAAAATTCCCCAAAATTTCCCCCTAAATATTCAGCAATTAAAATAGATGGAAAAAGGGGCATATGATTTAGTTTGGGGAAAGGGATTGAATTTACTAAAAAGGTAGAAAAATTTCAATTCATTCATTAAACTTATTGCTTACAATAAATAGATAGAAAAAGTAACATTTGAAGCAAAAAGGGCAGAAAGGGGGCTTATATTAGAACATTAGCTGAAGATATTGAAAAAAAAAACGGGGTCACTTTTTATCTTTTTTTTTTTAAGAAAAAAATTTAAAATTTGTACATTCAAAGAAATTGTTTTAATTTCTTTAAATACAATTTTTAATCTAAATAAGGTGTTACTTAATAATTTAATTAGCATTGAGGATATGCGGGGTGACATCTTGGCTTATCCGATAAATAAAGAAGAAGCAAAATTTTTTAAAGGAAATCTGGGGGTTTTTGAAAATAAAAGTTTTAGTTTGGGGAAAAAAAAAAAGTACCCATAATGGAAAAATTATAGCTTTAAAAAACCAAAAAAAAATTTTTAAAATTTTAAAGTTTTTAATAATAAAAAAAACAGTTAACTTATTAGGAGAGATGATGTCATTAACTAAAGGAAAAAAACAAGAAGTAATAAAATCTTTTGCAAAAAAAAGAAAATGATACGGTTCCCCAAGGCAAATAGCTGTACTTACTAAAAAAAAATACTTAACTGAACATATGAAAGTTCATAAGAAAGATTTGCAAAAAGAAGGGGGACTTTTAATGATGGCAATGGGAAAAAAAAAATTTTTTTCTTATTTAAAAAAAAAGAAGTTAAAAAGATATGAAGAAACCCTTGGGAAGCTAAATTAAGGGGGTTAAATAAAAAATTTTAAAGTTATAGAAAAAAAATTAAAAAGGGGAGGAAGGCTTTTTTTTCAAACGGGGAAAAAAAGCCCAAACTGATGGTGCAGTTGTTGTTAAATATGGGGATACAGCATTTTTTGCTACAGTTTTTTTTAAAAAAAAACAAATAATGTTTTTGTTTTTTTCCCTTTTAAAAGTGCATTATCAAGATAAGTACTACCCAGTAGGAAAATCCCAGGAGGATTTTAAAAAGAAAAAAAACCCAGCAAAAGGGGATTAATTTCTAGACTTATTGATAGACCTATTAGACCTTTATTTCATAATGTTTTTTGAAATGAAGTACAAATTATTGTTTCAACTTTTTTCTTACGATGGAGAAAATTCTTTAGATGCTTTTTTTATTGCAGCATCAGCTGCTTTTAAAAATCTGGAATTCCAGTTGAGGGAATTTAAAAACCCCAAAAATTGGTTATGTTGATGGTAGTACGTCTTAATCCAACAAAAAAACCAAATCCAAAAAGGGGCAATTAGAATTAGTTGTTGCTGGAACTAAAAAAAGGGGAAAAATTTGGGTTTAATCTGAAGCTAAAGAACTTAGTAAAGAAGTAATGTTAAAACGTTAAATTTGCCCCGTTCTTTTGCTGAAGTTATTGAAGTTATTGAAGATTTAAAAAAAGGGAAATTAAAAAAAGATTCATTTGAAGTTGATCTTTCAAAAGGTGAAGTTTTTTATAAATTAAAAGATAAAGTTACTTCTTTAGCAAAAGATTTTTTTTAAATTTCTGCTTTTAATGAACATAGCAAACAAATAAGAAGAGATTTAATAGCAAAAAATAGAAGATCTACTATTGCAGTTTTTTAAATGACTTTGATAAAGATTTTGTAGCTAAACATTTTGGAACTATTTTCAAAAATTTAAAAAAAGAAAATTTAAAAAAATTTTTTGGGGATCAAAAAAAAAGAATAGATGGTAAAATTTTTTGACTAAAATTTGGGGAAAAATTGCTACAGAAATTGATTTTGTTTCAAGAACTCATGGAAGTGCTCTTTTTACTAGAGGAGAAACCCAAGCTATGGTGTTTACTACTTTAGGATCTTAAAAGATGAACAATTAATTGATGATATTAAATTTGGGGGAAAGAAAGATTTATGCTTCTTATAATTTTCCTTCATATTCAGTAGGGAAATGGGAAAAAGGGTGTTTTTGGAAGAAGAGAAATTGGACATGGAAAACTAGCTTGAGGGCAATTAATCCTTTGTTACCTTCAAAAATGTTTTCCCCCTTTTCTATTGGGGTTGTTTCTGAAATTACAAATCAAATGGTTCTTCATCTATGGCAACATTTTGGGGTGCTTCTTTTGTCTTTAATTTTTTCTGGAGTTCCTTTCCCAAAAAACCAAAAGGGAATTCTATGGGTCTTATTAAAGAAGATCAACAATTTAATTTTTCTGATATTTTAGGGGATGAAGATCATTTAGGAGATATGGTTTTTAAAGTTGCAGGAACTAAAAAATGGAAAAACCCTTTTCAAATGGATTTTAAAAAAATTCTTCTATTACTCATGATATTATAAAAACAATCTTTAGACCCCAACTAAAAAAGGCAGAATGCATATTAGGGGGGGAAAGGAAAAAAAATATCAATAAAGCTAAAGAAAGCATCAGTGAATATGCTCCTTAAATTTAAAAAAAATTTGTTATTCATAAAATAAAATTAAAAAAATTAATCGGACCAAGTGGAAAAGTTGTAAAAAAACTTAGTGCTACATATGATGTTAAAATTGATATTAGTGATGATGGACATGTTAGTTTTTTTTGGAGTGATCAAAAAATTAAAAAAGCGTTAGAAAAATTGAAAATATTGTGGCTGTTCCTGAACTTTTTAAAAAAAAATTTTTAAAGGTAAAGTGGTAAAAAATTTTTGATTTTGGCTTTTTTTTAAATTTTTCAGGTTCCAAAAAAGGATTCCCATATTAGTTTTTTTAAATACTGATAGAAACTAATATGGAAGACTTTATTAAAAAAAGGAGACATTATAGATGTAGAGCCTATAAAAATTGATGAAAAAGGAAAAAAAAAACTTAAAATAGTTAAATAATAGGAAAGTAGTGTTTTTTAAATTAAAAAAGTTAAAGTATCTTTTGGAAAAAGGGAATGCTACCTATTATTGAAGGTGGAAAAGGGGAACAATGTTTCAACAGGATTAACAGCGGCAATTTTTTTAAAAGTGGTGCTGTTGGAACATTTTTTTGGGAAAAATGCCATCATTATGATGAGAAAAAATTATATTTCTTATGCTTTTTTTTCAAAATTTAACTAGAAGGAAAAAGTACTTACAGTTGATAGAAAATAGTAAGGGGAACAAGCCCCCAAACTAAAATAGCCATGATGTATCTGAAGGAAATGGAAGAATTCATGTGAATCTTTTTTGGGGGAACAGCCGGAACAAAAAAGATATTGGCAAGATCTTTAGAAAAATTGGATCTTTGGTTCATGGAGTAACTTTTGGGGGGTGGATTACCTTATTCTTTGTCTGAAATTGCAGAAAAAAAAAATATTTTTTTTTATCCTATAGTTTCTTCTGATCGTGCTTTTTTTTTTTTATGGAAAAGATTTTTTATAAAGTTGCCCACTTATTGGGAGGAGTTTTAAAAAAAGATCCTTTTGGTTGCCGGAGGACATAACGGTCTTTCTAATCAAGAAAACCCCCATATTTTAAAAAGATCCTTATTTAAGAGTTGTTTTCTTTAAGAAAAAAAACTAAATATCAATAATTTAGAACATGTTCCTATCTTTTTTTTTTGGGGGTTTGGGTATTAAAGAATGGGGAAGTACTTAGATAATAAAAAGTTGGCTTTTTTACTTTTCAATTTTTTGGGAAAAGACCCCTTTGTTACTAAAAAAAAATCCCCTTTTTTAGAATGGAAGGTTTTTTTTTACAATTAAAAAAAGGGAGCGATGTAAAAAAATTCATAATTTTTTTCCCTACAGGTTTTTATTCTTCTGCAATTAATAATGAATTTTTGCAAAGTTACAATCAAAAAAAGATCGTCAAATGGAAGCTAAAAAAAAAGAAGCTGATTTTTTTTTAAAAAGTTCCTTCTGGAAATAAAGTATCTAATTTTTTTTTTTAAAAAGAAGATTATCAAAAACTTGCGATTATATTGAGCAGGGGGTTTTAAAACCTTGATTAGGACTCCCCATAAAACAATAGTTTTTTTTGGGAACGAAGAGCTAATGAAATAAAAAAAAATCAAAAAAATTGTACAGGTTGTTTAAGTAGATGTAGATTTAGTAATTGGGAGAAGTTGATCCTTTTACTACTGGATTATTACCCGATCCTAGATCTTTTGTATTCAAAAACTTTTTAAGATATTGGGGATAGCGGAAATGTGGATAATAATTTATTTTTTCCGGACATGCTGCTTATAAAAATTTGCTACAGATCCTTTATATAAAGATGAGCATATCCCCCCAATTGAAGAATTAGTGAAAGTTATTTCTCAAGGGGGGTTAATTATGCTTGCTAATATTGAAGAAATGATAAATTATTCTTTTCTAGAATTAAAGAATTGGTTAAAAAAACACTAGACAAAAAAGTAATTATTGAAACTCTTTTTTCTCATGGATATAGACATATAACTGCAAAAACTTTTCATAAAGAATTACAAAAAAAAAGGGGAAAAATTTTCCCCTTATCTACAATTTATAATATTTTAAATTCTTTTTTATAAATTGGGGGTTATTAACGAAAAAAAAAAAGGGAAATTTTCCTTTTTTTTATACTTGTAGAGAACCTCATGGGCATATTATTGATAAAAATAAATTTTTAAATTGAAGATATTTTTTTTAATGAAGAGTTACTGTCTGCAATTAAAAAAAAATTTCTTCCTAATGATGCTAAAGAATTAGAGCTTAAAATTTTGGGTTGCCCCTAAATAATTCTGTAACCCCAAAATTAAACCCCCAAAATTTATCTTTTTCTTTAAATAGCTAATAGCTTGCTGGCAACCTCAATTACCTCAAATTGATTTAAAAAAAAAAAGTAATCGCAATAAATTATACTTAATAATAAACAATTCTAAGCAGGAATTAATTATAAAAAAAGTCTAAATAATGAAAAAAAAAGGGGGTTTTTTTTAAAAATTATATTGAACCTATGTTTAAATAATTTATCTTAATTTTTTTCTACTTTTTCTTCATTTTGATAAAGTTTTAATTTTTCGCTAATCAAGACTATATTTTATAGAGCTTATAGATTATTTATATCAACTAATAAATTGTTTGGACCGTTGATCTAAAATAGATGTTTAAGAGGTTTAGATGAATGGTCAGTTGGATTTATAATTATTTGACTAAAAAACGTATTAATTAAACAATTTAACCAGAGATATCTCCCCTTTTACCCCCTTTTTTTTAACCCAGCCAGATTTTTTTATTCCAAATTTGGAAAATTGGCTTTAATTTTAAAAAAAGGGATATTCGTTCACATTTAATTATGTTAACAATATTATTTTTTTTAATAATGGCTAACTCGAATATTTAGCTTTTTTTTGTACTTTTTTTTTATTGAATAATTAATCCAAATTTTTTTTAAAATGTAGTTTTTTTAAAACCACCCTGTATTCCCTTGATAATCTTGCATTGAAAACCAAAAATTATATTCATCTATTACCTTTTAAAGGTATATTTTTTTAAATAAATTATAAAAGATTGGATAATTAAGATCGGGTCCCGTACGCATAATTGGGTTTTTTTTTTAAGCTAAATACTTGTTTTCTTTTTTTTTTTTTTTTTTTTTTTCAGCTTCATTTTTATAAATAATGAAGCCCAATAATAAAATAATATTAAGAATAAAAGTAAAACAAAAATTAAGTTGATTTCATCTTTCAAAAAAAATGCTAGATCTTTACTTTTTATCTTTTAATAATGATTCTAATTCTGTATCTAATTTAGAGTAATTATTTTCATTTTGCATTAATTTAATAGATAATAAACTTTTGTTTCGGGGTCTTCAGAATTATTAATGAGATCAAAAGCATTAAATTTTTATTACATTTTATCGCAAAGTTTGCTAATAATAAATTTTGTAAATTGAATCGTTATTTTTAGCAAAAAGAAGTTTGGATCACTCTTTTTTTAATTTCATAATTATTTTTTAAATAAAATTTATCCCAAATTTTAATCGTTTCATAACAAGGGAAGTAACCCATAATTCTTGCAAATATTTCATAACTTTTTTTCATCATTGTTTTTGTTATGAATAGCAATAATTTCTTCGTAGGCAGGTAATAGAGTTGGGTAATATTTTATTTCCTTATAAAGAAAATCTTTATCTTTATTTTGTTCTTGCAAAAGATGTTGAGCGATAAAAAATTTTATTAATCCTCGCATTTTATTTTTAGTTTCAGATTTAGCAAATTTTTTTAAATAGTTTCATTTAATAAGATAAATTCATTTTTTGAAATTATTATTAATGGCAAGGATTAATAATTCTTTAAAGAAAAATTTTGTTTTTTTTATAGATTTTAATTCCTCTTGTTGCATTAATCTCCATATTGTGGATAAACCATTTCTTTATAAATAAAAGATAAATAAGCTAATAAGGGACTTAATTTAAGATTTTTCAAATTTTAATTTTTTTTAAAGCTTGTTTATAATTCTTTTTTTTAATTAAAGCACAAATTAAAATTACTTTTCTAAAAACCATTCCAGTAATATTTTTCTTTAATAAGAATAAAATAATATCTGTATCAATTTTGCTGGTTTCTTCAATACCGAAGGATAAAGACATTTTTGAAAAATATTAATAATATTAGTTAATAATGATTTGATAAAAATAAAATTGTAAAACTAAAGCAAAAAGAATAATAATATTTTGAATATTAGTAGTTAGTTGTAAGTTGAAATTGATAAATTTACAGTATTGGGTATTTGTAAAATAAGAAAAGAGTATCAATAATTAATAAAAATAAAATTTTTATGGATAATTTCATAATTTATATTCATCCTAGTTGTGGTTATAAAGGTTTCAATTATGGATATAATTTGATCAGCTTTAATTCTTAATTTTAAATCTTTTTTATTTTTGCTAAAAGCATTTTGAATAGTAATCATATCTAATTCATCTAAAGCATCTTCAGGATTTGTTATGTAAATGGACACTAACTTTGTTAAAATTAGTCTAATATCATTTTTGGTAATTCCCCAAGTTTTTTATTTTTGATAAAAATAATTTTATTTAATAAATATTTAGATGATTTTTTTTAATTCTTCTAAATAAAATTTTATATACGCTAGATTATAGGTGGTTTCAATTTGATCTATAGTCCTATTCCTTTATTAGAATAAGGTCTAATTTCTTCTAACAAAGATTTTAATAAAACATCGTCATTTTCAGAAACCATAGAGCTAAAATTTTGATAATAAGGTAATCCTGCTTCTAAATTTCTAATAAAATATAATTTTGATGAGTTCAGTCCTGATTTATTTTGATATTTAGAAATATTGAATTTTAAAGTGTTAATTTCATTATTAAGATCGTTAATTTTGTTTTTTAAAGCAATATTTTCTTCAAATTGCATCTAGATAAAATAATTTCCAGAAGATTTATCATCTTTGGATTCAATAGAGTTATTAAGCGTAGTTGGTTATTTCCTGTGTTTTTGCCCTTTCACGTTTTTAAGGTTATTAAATTAGAAGATGCTTGTTCATTTTTCTTAGGGAAGTTTTTGATATATAAAAGCAATTTACTATAAGTAAACAAAAAGCAAACAAAAGAATTGGTAGGTATCTTTTATTTTTTTTATTTGAAATATTTTTTCTGGAGAATTCATAAAACAACAACAATAATGATTAATATTAATGTATAAACAGAAAGATTATAAATAACTTTATGTATTTTTAAAATGATAATATTAGGAATTGAAAGTAGTTGTGATAAAAACCGTAGCTATAATTAAAGAAAGAAATACTTGCCCATACTTTATTTTCACAAATTGATTTACATAAAAGTTTTGGAGTAGTTCCTGAAATAACAAGATCTCATTTAGAAATAAAAATTTTTGTTAAGAAGTCGGTTAAAGAAGTTTATATCTCGTTGCAAGATATTGATCCCTTTTTTGTGCAACTAAGGACCTGGCTGGAGGATTGATTATTGGTCTTAAGGCAAAACGTTAGCTTTAGTTACAGGAAAACCCTTTGTTGAAGTTAATCATTTGCAAGCCCATGCTTTGATGCCTACTATGGATCTGAATTAAATTTCCATTTTTGTTGTTATTAGTTTCAGGAGGACATACTCAGTTTGTTGCACTTGGGTTAATCATATAAAGATTAGGACAAAGTATTGATGATGCCGTAGGAGAAGTTTTAAAAAGGAAGATTAATGGGATTACCTTATCCTGGGGAAGAGAGATTGAAAAATTAGCGTTAGTTGGCGATAGTTTAAATTTTAAATTTTCCAAAACCACTTTTTCAAAAAGATTGTCATTGTCTTTTTCTTTAAAAACAGCAGTTAGAGACATAATTAATAAGCATGAGATTACAGAAGAATTAAAAAACTGATTTAAGTGCTTCCTTGCAAAAAACAATAATTGATATTCTGATAAAAAAGCGCTAAAGCTATTAGTATATTTGAAAAAATTATGGGGAATTAACAGATATGATAATTTCTGGAGGAGTTTCTGCTAATATGGCAATTAGAAATTCACTAAAAGAATTTTTATCTATAAAAATATCCAAAATGCTCCAAGTTTAGATTTATGTACTGATAATGGGATTATGATTGTTCAGGATTACTTAAAATAAATTAGGGATAACATCGGAACTAAATATCAATAAAAGTACGTTGGTCATTAGAGGAGCTTAAAATGAAATTAGGAATAATAGGAGGGGGCTTGGGGGTGTGCTTTAGCTAAATCGTTTGCGAAAAATTTGATGAAGTAATTTTGAAGAAAGAAGAAGTTATAAAATCAATTAATGAGGCTAATGAAAATTATCTTTAAAAAATTTAAGTTGCCTTAATGTTAAAGCAAAAATAACCTCAAGATATTCTAGAGGTAAAATTATTTTGATTACCCACCGACACAGTTTATTAGAGAAACTATTAGAAAATTTATAATTTAAAGCGTACAATTATTTTAATTTGTTTTAAAGGGTTAGAAATTTCAAGTAAACAATTAATTTAAAATTATTCAAGAAAATTACCAAATATACAAAATATAGGAGTATTAACAGGACCAACTTTTGCCAGAAGTGTAAAATTTTTCCTATGGATTAGTCTAAAAAAAGATATTAATTTATCTCAAAAATTAGCTCATGATTTATCTACTGAAAATATAAATTTATTATAGTAATGATTTATTTTACAAATTGAGGCTTAAAAATGTTATTGCGATAGCCAGCGGAATTTAAAAAGGGGCTGATTGGGGTCATAACGCTTTGGCAGGATTAATTACTAAGGGTTGGAAATATTAGCTTTAAATAACTAAGAAGGAAAAAAATACTATATTTGGACTTAGCGGATTAGGAGATTTAACCTTACTGCAACTTAAGCTTTCAAGAAATTTTTCTTTTAGGATATGCCATTGGAGAACACGGTAGTTACCAAGAAATAATTAAAGATAAATTAAACGGAATTGGAAGGCTATTATACCCAAAAGCTTTATGAGTTAACAGAACATGAAAATTTAACAATGCCAATTGTACAAGAAGTTTATCAAATCTGCTATAATAATAAGAAAAATTAAAATTCTTTAAATGATTTAATTTTTAGAGATTTAAAACAAGAACACAAATTTTAAAAAGAGGTAAAAATGTATACAGTTGTAGCAAAAGATAAAGCAAATTCGCTAGATATTAGAAAACAAAATAGAGAAGCCTATTTAGAATATGTGAAAATTCTCCAATTAAAATTAAATTGGAGGACCTTTGTTAAATGAAGAAAATAGGATAGGTTCTTTGTTAATTTTTTGAAACAGATGATAAAAATGAAGTAGAAAATTGGGTTAAAAATGATCCTTACAAAAAGCAACTTATTCGCAAGTGTTGAAATTACAGAAATGAAGCTTGTTATATGGAATGATTAGTAATCCTTCTTATTGGCTTTTAAAAACAGAACCAAAAGAATATGTTTTCAAGCAAATTGGAAGATAATATTGCAAAATGGGACGGGGTTCGTAATTATCTTAATAATATTAGAATGATGAAGATCGGAATATTTGTTTTCTATCATACGGGATCAGAAAGAAAAATAGTTGGAATTGTTCAGGTTGTTCTAGCAATTACCCTGATGGATCCTAATTTTTCTTGTGTAAAATTTAAATTTTATGCCTTTAAAAAGAAGTGTCTTTACAGGATATTAAAAATAATGAAATATTGCGGAATATAGCTTTACTTAAACAACCTGTTTATCTTTGTTTCTATAACCTCAGAAGAATTTGCTGAAATTATGAGTATGGCTAACTCCAAATTCCACATAATATAATTGCTTAATTTATAACTTATTTATGAGAAAATAATATGAACTATTTTAAAAAGTTTACTTTAATTGCTATTTTAACTTCTTTGTTTATGATAATTGGTTATTCTATGGGGAAGACAAGGAGTAATAATTGCTTTCATTATTGCGGGGGTATGAATTTTTTCGCCTTTGGAATTCTGATAAAATGGTTTTAAAAATGGCAAATGCAACAATTGCTGATAAAATACTTATAGAGTTTTATGATATAGTGGAGAAAATCATAATAAAAGCTAAATTCCAATGCCGAAGCTTTATATTCCATGAAAGTGTTCCTAATGCTTTTGCTACAGGAAGAAATCCTGGAAAATGGGCTGTTGTTTATGAAGGAATATGGAATTTACTTTCAAAGAAGAATTATCGGAGAATTGTCAAATTGGCTATATTAAAAATAGGACACTTTAATTTCAACAATTACAGCTACATTTGCAAAATTTTATGATTCTAATATGTTTATGTTTATGAATTTGTTTGGAAGAGGCGAAAATAGAGAACCCCCTTTTTAGTGAGTATTTTACTTATGATAATAGCCCCTTGGCAGCAGTAATCCAAAGGCAGTCTCAAGACAAAGAGAATATGCAGTGATAAATTAGGAGGGGAAATTTTGTGGGGAAAACCATTATTTTTAGCTTCAGCTTTGCAGAATTAGAGATGGCTTCAAAAAGAATGATGCCAAAGCATATAAATGAAGCAACGTCGCATATGTATATAGTTAATCCTTTTGCTGCTAAGGAGATGGTCTTTTTTCACTCACCCTATCTGAAAATAGAGTGAGAGAGTTAACTAAGCAAGGAAGAATTAGGTATTTTTCTTTTGCTAGTAAAATAATATACACAGAAACTAAGCCTGCAAGTTATCAAGAATCAGAAAAAATAAAAGATTATGAAGATAAAGATGTTCCTAATAATCCTTGGATATAATTTGTTAATTATAGTATTTTAAAAATATTTATTTACAATTTTGTGTTTTTTACTTTATTTAGAATTTTTTTAATATGTTTAACAATCAATAGAGATTGTTTTTGTACTTACAAATAAGGTTAATATAAAGAATAAGCGTCTTCTTTTAGCCATTTTTTACCTTGTTTGCTATAAGGAGTAAGGGTGTTAACTAAAAACCAAAAATCAGGACCATGATTCATTTCTTTTAAATGTGATACTTCATGAGCTACAATATAATCTCTTACAAAATCAGGGCCATAATTAAGCGAAAATTGTATCTAATGTTACCTAAAGTAGAACAGCTTCCCCATTTAGATAGACTATCAGTAATTATTATTTTGTTAACAGGCTTATTTATAATATTTGCTTTTTTATAGTTTCTTCAATAAAGTAATCTTTTGCAATTTTCTTTAAGTAGTTATTTAAGTTTTATGTCTTTCAAAATCAGATAATCCTTGAATTATAATTTTGTAAGGTTCTATTATTAAATGGTTTTAGTAGTTTGCTCATAAACTAATTGGTAATTGCAATCTAAAATATTAATATTGTTAGAGTCTTTTGAGGGTATTTGGCTTGCTGTTGCTTAACCCATGAGATATTTTCTAAAAAAAATCAATTGCCTTTTGATAAGTTTGGTAATAAGGCATAGAAATGGAGGGTTCTTTGGTTTTGGGTCAAATCTAAGAGTAAATTTTTTATAATTTTTTTTGTTTTTTACTAAAAGATTATATTCTACTTCCTGATGATTAATTTTAAATGTCTTCATCTATTATTATATAATCAAAAAATTATTTCCAGCTAAAACAGGGTGAATTCCAAAAGAATTAACTGCTTTGCCGCTTTTAAAGTAGAACTTTTATCATTGGTAAGTAAAGGGTGCCAATTAGGTAAAGGTTTTCCTTCAAATATAATCTGTAGCTACAAGTTTTAGGTAACCACTTAATTGTTTTTACTTTATTAGGGGTTAATTTTATACAATCGTCCATGTAAGAAAATCTTTTTTGATATTGGTTACAAGTACAGTTTTCACATTAGTAGGCGACAAGTTATTTTGTAGTTAATACTTCTCCAGTATCTATATCTTCAGCTTTCCAAACAACACTTTCCCAACCATCACATAATGATTCCCATTCTGCATTATTTAATTCTTCTAGTTTTTATTTTCCCAAAATTAATTGTCATTACTATTTCTCTTTAATTTTCCAAATAGTTCCTTCTTTAGTATCTTCTATAATTATTAGAGGTTAACTCCTAACGAATTTTATCTGCTTCTTGATAATTTTTTGCAAATTTTTTGCTAATTTTCTAGTTTCAATTGATGTTTTATCATTGCTTCATCTAAGTTAGTTTGAATTTTTGATTTTTAGAAATATTTCAGGATCTTCTTGAAATATCCCTAAAATATTGCTTTCAGCTATAATTTGACCTTTGGTAATTCTTTTTTTACTACTAGTTAAAGTATTAATTTTTTTCATTAAAAAGTTTATTGCTAAATGTGTGTTAAGATCATCGTTTAAATAAGATATAAATTCATCAGAAGGACAATTATGGCAAGATACTCATATTCAGAAAAATTTTATATGCTTTATTGAGGATTTTTTAGATTGAATAAGTGTTCTTCTTTATAATCAATTGGGTCTATAATGAGGCTTAATAAAGTAAGTTTAATCACTTCGCCATGATATTGATTAAAGGGCATCTTGGTTTGGAAAATTTCCAAACTTTTTGCCATTTTTTTCCTTCAACCATGAGAAATCCGTTATGAAGCAATATTTGCTAAGAATTGGGCAATTGCAACTGCAAATATTCCTTTTCATTTTCATGGTGAGGAAATATTAAGTCTATTCCTCCACCATGAATATCAAAAGATTTTCCCGAAAAAAAATGTTGGGTCATAGCAGGCATTCAATATGCCAACCAGGTCTCCCATATCCCCAAGGAAGAATCCCAACCTATTTCGAGCCTGAGAAGGTTTCCATAAAACGAAATCAGATGGGTGTTTTTTATAATTAGCAATTTCCCTCTAGCTCCATGAATTATAGCTTTTAGGTAATTTGTTAATTCTCCAAATTTATATTTTTCAGTATCAAATAAAACATGATTATCTTTGATATAAGCAAAATTGTTACTAATTAGATTTTCAATCATAATAATCATTTCAGCAATAAATCTGTAGCTTTAGGTTCCTAGGAGTAAGTATATTCAATTTAGCAATACTTTTTATGAAATGCGGTAATATTAGCTGAAGTTAATTCTGAAATAGAAAGGTTTTTTCTTTTGCTCTTTGGATAATTTTATCGTCAATATCTGAATATTTCTAACATAAGTAACTTGAGGGTATAATGTTTTTAAATATCTAAAAAGAACATCAAAAACAACAATTGGTCTAGCATTGCCAATATGGATATCGTCAAAACTTAGGACCACACACATAATACTAATGTTATCTTTTTGAATAGGGATAAATTCTTCTAACTTTTTTTGATAAAAGTTAAAAATTTTTAGCATCTAAATGAGCCTTTGTAATCTTTTTGTTAATTTTCTTTTCCAATTAAAAGAATTAAATCTTTAAATTCTGGTCCCTTTTCTAATCCTGAAAAAGCTATTCAAAGGTTTAAATATTTCTTTATTACTTAATGAGCTAACAGATTTTATTTGTTGTAACCAATTACCTGTTTCTTCATTCCAAGTATCTTGAGGTATAGTATCTAAAGCAATTTTGATTAATTCTTGGTTAGAAATTGAGGTTGATAAACGGATTGTAAAAATATCATACCAAGAACGATATCATTAAATTGGGTAATATTCATTTAATTTTATCCCAAAATTTTGGGAAAAATTTCTAAAGTAACAATTTTAACTAGTGTAGATATTAATTCATATTCTTGATGTTGTAAAAATGCAAAAATTTTTAATATTTCTTGTCAAATTTAGCTGAAGCTTTTTTATTTATTGATATCAAATACTTGAACAATTTCAGAAGTGGAATAGTAAAAAATATTTGTTTCTGATAATCCTAAACTTAGAGATAGTTATTAATAGTAATAGGCAAAATTCCTTGATGCTTTAAATTTTCTTAAAGATAAAGCATTATCTCTTTTGAAAACCCTTGTCCTTCAACGTTGTAATTAATGGTAAATGGCAAATTGAGGAATACTTCCCTAATTGTTCAAACATTTGAATTTGGCTTGCGGTATTTGTAATATGATCTTCCCCTCTAATAATATAGGGAATAGGGGTTAATATCATCTATTACGGAAATTAAAGTATAAAGGAAAGATCCATCTTCTCTCGCAATTACTGGATCACTAATATTTTCCCAGAAAAGAAAGCTCTCCTTTAATTAAATCATTCCCTTAATTTCTTTATGTTCAATTTTAAAACAAATGCGGTTTCTGCCTTCACTAAGATATTTTTTCTTTATCTTCTTGGCTTAAATTAAGCATTGCACGTTAATTGGAGGTTTACCTTTCGCTAGTTGTAATTTTTCTTAAATTCTAATTCTTCTGGAGTTTCAAAACATTCATAAATTACTCCTTTAGCTTTTAAATCTGATACTCTTTTTTTTATAGATATCAATTTGGTCAGATTCTTTAAACTCTTCGTCCCAAAAATTCTAGCCAAGCTAAATCTTCTTTTTACTCCTTGAATATATTCATCTTTAACTCTTTTAGTATCAGTATCGTCCATTTTAAAAAAGATATGTTGCTCCTTTTTTTTAGCTAAAAAATAAAACAAACCATTCTGGCTTTCCCCTAAATAAAAAAAACCCTGTAGGATTGGGGGGCCCAAATCTAGCTTTAGTCATAGTTTCTTCTTCCTTCTTTTACTTAATATTGATAAAATCATCATTTGGGGGCGTAAAAATCTTTAGTAAAGTCTCTAGTACTAATTTTAGGCCAAAAATTCCTTTGTTTTTTTGTATTGTGAATATTTTAGTAATTTGATTACTTTTTTTATCTTCTTTTTAAAATTATCAAAAAAAAAAGAAATAGGCTTATTTTCTTCTATAATTCCAAATAAGATTTTATCTCCCCGTTGTAACCCAAAAAGATTATCTTCATCAAATTGATTTTCAGCCAGTTCTGCGGTTGGTTTTCTAGTGATAACTTCTTCGGGGAGTTTAAATTTTTTTTTAATTGAAAATTTTTTGGGAAATTTTTTTTATTGCCATTTAGCTAGGCAAAAACTTCAGTTTTTTAAATCCTTAAAATTTAAAACCCCCCAAAGTATCACCGTAAAGTGTACAATATCCTGTTTTTTAATTCTGATTTGTTTCCTGTGGTTAATAATAAAAATTTAAAAGGTTATTATTAAAAAAAGCCATTAAAATTTGGGCTCTTATTCTTCGCATATTCTAAAAAAGTGTTATTAATGGTAAAATTAATATGCTTATGTAATTCCAATTTTTTTTTCTCTAAATTTCCCCTTAATAATCTCAAAAAATTTAATTTAGTATTAGAAACGATTTTAGAAAAAATTTCTTTAAAAAGTTTAAAAAGTATGTTGGGGGGAAGCGATATTCCAATTACATTTTCACCCCCAAAAGCATCTGCAGCAAAAAAAACGGTTAATGCATATCTTTTCCCCCCTGATAATCCTAAAATTATTCCTTTATTCCCCAATTCCTTTAATAAAATTACAGTCAAAAACTAAAGCATTATAATTAAAGTAATTTGGTCAGGAATTTTTTGGTTGATTTTTGGTTGCTGTAACCTCGTGATTATCTAAAGTGATAATTGCATGATCTTTTTAAAAAAATCTTAAAAGGTAAGTGGTAATGTTTTTTTTTATCCAAAAAAAAAAGAGCAACCATCAAAAATTGTTCCATCAATACCCCCTGGTTTTAAAAAAAATAATAGGTTTAGGAAAAAAAAAAAAAATGTTCTTTGATATTTTGTTGTCTAGTATGGTTTTTTTTTTTCAAAAATGAAGCATTAATTGTGATAATAATACTTGGTTCTTCAGCAATCCCGCTACTGTTTCTCTATAAAAATATCTTCACAAATCATAATAGATCTTTATAGTTGTTAACGTAATAGTTTGAGAAGTATTTTCTTGGGGAGAAAAAAATCTAGCCTTAAAAAATAGCATAATTAGGAAGAATTTTTTTATAAACTGTTTTAATAATTTCTCCAGAATTACTAAACAAACATTGTAAATTTTTTTATTAGCAAAAAAAGGACACCCTAGCAACAAAATGGGTTTTTTTTTTTAGTATGAGTGCATATTTGCTTTGGGTTTTTCTTGAACTTGATTTTGAAATTTTTTGAAAAATTATCAAAAAGGGCTATATCCTGTTAAGGTTTTAGTTACTACAATATCTTGATCTTCATTTTTATCATAAAAGTCCATAATATTTTATAATTGTAATCCAATTTTAATTTTATTCTTGAATTTAAAAAGAGCAATATTTAAGGTCTTTTTGCTAGTTATTCCATATTTGTTTTTTTTTTAGATATTCTCTACCTTGTTTTACTGATAAAAACTCCATCGTAAGAGATTATATCCCAAAATTGCAAAATATCTGTCCATTTCTCAGGAATTATTGACCCAGTACCAATAATATCAAAAAGGGATCAACTTTAGCCATGAGATGTTTTTATTTAAAAACCCAAGATACTACAATTTTAACTTTACCCCAAAACCTTTTTATCTAAGATTTCTCTAAGATAAAAAATTACAGAAACCCCTTTCCCCAAACCCAAAAAAAAAATTTCTTCATGATTTTTAAAGAAAAAACATCAAAATTTTTTTCAATTATTTCATGAGAAGTATCATTATTTAATCCTTCTAAATATCTTTGTCCATGGGATCAAGGGGGTTGAAAAAATTCCACTTGTAGCTAATTTTTAAAAAAAAATTACAAACTTCAAGAGTATCAATTTCACGCCCCAAAATAATAAAAAAAAAAAAAGTCATTTGATTAGGAAATTGTTTAAAAAAAACATTTTAGAAGCTTCAGGTAGATCCTGCATATCCTATTAAAGAATGAGGCATGGTCCCCGGGATTTTAGTTTAAAAAAAAAGGGCATTACTTTAAAAAGAACACCCCAAAAAATCCAATTGCTTGTTCTTTTAAAAAGTTTTTGACCCAATTGAAACTCCATATTCGGAATTTTTTTATTATCTGGGTTAACACAATGTCTTGCAATCATAGAAATAAAAGCTATTTTGGTAATGATATAGACTTTCATAAGCACCAAAAAACAACAACAACTTAATCCAATTTGTTGTAAAATAAAAATTTCTAATTAAAAACTCAAAAAAAATTTCCCTCAAAAAAAAAAAAGGCTCTCCTGCGGGGAAATTTTTCTCCTTCTTTAAAATTTTCATAAAAAAATGATACCCCTAATCTAAATTTTTCCCAAAAAACTTCTTAAAAGAAAAAGCTAAATTACAAGCATAAATTACTGGTTTCTAAAAAAAAAAGCATAAACAACTTTTTATAAGTTTTTTTCTACTATTTTTTTTTTTTTGGAAAAAAGCTATCAGTTTTTTTTCAATATATTCTAAAAATTTTTTTTTAAACATGATTTTTTTTAATAATTTGGTTCAAATATTTAGATATTTCTATACTTTGATTATAATTTAATCTTGGATCGCAATAAGTTATACCTAAAAAAAAGATCATTTTCAAATTTTTTTCATCTATACATTCTGTAACATCAATTGGGCTTGATTCCAAATAAACCCCCTGCGAAGTGTTCATTATTATCATTAAGAATATTAAAAAAATTTAAAAAATTTCTTGCTTAATATCAAAATTTTCTAGTTTTAAACCATTTTAGCTTTAAAAGTATTTCCATGCATAGGATCAATCATAAACAAAGCATTAATATTTTCATTTTTGCTTTGCTTTAATGTAAAAATCTAATTTTGTGTTTTTTTATCCCAAAGCGAGAAATAATAATAATTTTGCCTTCCTCATTTTAGGATTTAAAGTTTTAAAAATATTTATAAGTCTGGTACAGAAATTTGACCCCAAACAATAGCTTTTGGGTTTTAATCCCCCTTAAGTATTCCACATCGCACTTTTTTTTAAACTAGTTTTTTTCTAAAAAAATGAGTTGATAGATTATAATAAAAGTTATTTTTTTTTTTTCCAGTTAAAGCTTCTTCATAATGTAAAAATAAGGCCTCATGAGATGTAAAAAAAATCGGTTTTTAAATTCAAAATGATCCATAGTAAGTTTAGAATGATTATAAGCTAATAATAATCTTTCGGAGGGGGGGGTTATTTTTTTTTAAATCAAATTCATGAATTATATCACCTTTATAAGAAGGAATTTGTTGATTGTTAATTTCTTCCATATTTTGAGAAAAAACAGCTTTTTTTCCATACCCTTTCCCAAATTTTAATAATATTCTTTCTTTCTTGAATATTTGCGAAATCTTGAATTAATTTTTTTCTAGCTTTAACATCTTAAAAAAAAGCTTTGGGTAAATGTTTCTGCACATTCCCCTATGAAAAATTTAAAGTTATTTTCTTTGGGGAATTTAATTTTGATTTAAAAATTTTTAATTTCTTCAGGAGTAACAAGGAGGAAGATCTCTTAATTTATTCTTGATAGGTTTAATTTCATCTTCGTTATAAGATGGAATATTTTTTTCAAAATCTTGCCAAGAATTATAATGCCATTTCTTTTTTAATAGTTTTCTATTGATTTTTAAAAAACTATTTAATTTAATAATTGCTAATCTATTTTTCTTATTAACTTTTTACTAATTCAAATTTTAAAATATGTCATAAGTAAAAATAAAAGGGTTCATTTTGAATTATAATATAATAACTCATCAAGGGGGGATCAAAAAGATATTTACTTAGGAGATGAGGGGGGCCATAGATACTGAAACTATGGGGGGGGAATTTTCAAGATGAAAATTTTTCTTTTACAAATTAAAGGAAAAAAAAATGATGTCCCCTTTTATTCAAGAAAAAAAAAAAATGATTGTCCTAATTTAAGAAAGATACTAGCGAAAAAAAGCGTTAAAAAAATTTTTTTTATGGAAGATTTTTTATTTTAGCCATTTATTTATATTTAGATTTTGCTTTGCGGGAATGTTTTTTTTTCAAAAATGGGGTTTTAAAATGGTGAGAACAAATACTAACAAACATGGTCTTAAAGATTTATGTAAAAAGTAGTAGGAATTGAATTACCAAAAATGTCAGACTTCCGGTTTTGGGTGTAAAAGAACTTAGTCAAGAACAGAAAGAATATGCGGCTTCTGATGTTCTTTATTTACACAAAATAAAAAACTATTTAGAAATAAAATTGAAGAAGAACAAAGAATGGGATTAGCTAAAGCTTGCTTTAAATTTCTTCCCCAAAAAAATTTTTTTTGGGTAGTTTGGGGGGGGTAAATGAAGATGAATTTTTTCATTAACAGATAAAACAAAAAGGGGAAAAATGATGGAATTAACAGATATTATTGCTAAAGGTAAAAGAATAATTGATGTAGAAAAAAAGGGTCCTAGCTTTATCTGAATCCTTTTGGGAAAAAATTTTTCTAAAGTTGTTAATTTAATATATAACAATAAAAAAGGACAACTATAGTTACGGAATGGGGGAAACTGGTCCCCATTGCTAATAAAAAAATTTAGCAACGTTAAAATTCAACTGGTACTAGATCATTATTCGTGCATCCAGCAGGGGGGTTTACATGGAGATTTAGGATTAATAACTAAAAAAAAATATTGTTGTGGGGATTTCTAATTCTGGAAATTCTCAAGGGTTGGAATTATTAATTTTTGTTTAGATTTTCTATTCCTATAGTGGCTATAACTGCAAATAAAAATAGCAATTTGGAAGTTTGCTCAATATGTTTTTTTTTTTCCTCAAAAATTTAAGAGGCATGCTCTTTTTGGGCTTGCTCCACCTTCAACAACTAATACTTTAGTTCCAAAAGGGATGCTATTGCGATTACTTTATTAGAAATGAAAGGATTTTGCGGGGAAATTTTAAAATTTTTTTCCCTGGAGGATCTTTAGGAGTAAAATTAATTAAAGTTAAAACATGCATAAGGGGGATTCCAATTGCTAAAATAGGGATAATATGAAAGATGCTTTAATTAATATTACTTCTTATAAATTTATTTTTTTTGGGTATTATTATGATAACGGGGGTATAAGGGGAAATTTTACTGATGGTGATATTAGAAATTATGGATGACTTTTTTATAAAAAAAATTTAAGATATTATGACTAAAAATTTTTTCCCCATTTCAAAAGAGATTAATACTTCTAAAGGGGTTTGCTAATTATGAAAAAAAAGATTTAAAAATTTTTTTTTTTAGTTGAAAATAATAAACCTATTGGTATTGTTCACTCCATGACTTGATTAATTTAGGGTGATATAAATAAATGCTCCCTGAATATCTTAAATCTTTAAAGAAAAAAAAAAAAAATTATATATTTTTCTTATTTTTTTGGGATCAATTCTCTTAGGTTTTTTTTTTAGTTAATTTTATTTATGAAAAAGCAATTGATTTTTCAATTTTAAAATTATATCTTCTACATTGATTAAATGCCTATATCTCCTTTTTTTATTTCTGGAATTAATACGGAATCAATTAAATTTAATATTACTTCTAAAGATTTAGAGAACTATATTGCCAATTATTTATTTAAAAAGATATAATTTTAAAGTATCCAGTTATTTCTTTTAAAAAAAGATACTGAATTTAAAATATATTCAAAGTAAGTTTATCATAATATAGTGCTATTTTTCTATTTCTGAAAATGTTAGATTAAAAACTAAGTCAGGAGTTGAAGTATTTTTAGATCAGTTAGATATTGATTTACGTAAATACGTAATTTTTTCTGATAAAAAGATTACTTTAAAAAGTAATAATTTTTCATTGAAGGACAAGGGGTTAATTCTCAAGAGATGTTGCAGTCTTTCAATCTTTTAGGACCTTTGCTGCTAAAACTATAAGTAAAAACCCCTAAGTATTACTACTTCAGGACTTATTTCTTTAGATTTTAAAAAAACAATTTACTAATACAAAACCTATAAAAATTGTTTCTGAAAAATTTTGTTTCTGTAGAAAAACTAAGAGCTAAAATTTTAAATTTTAATAATCCTTTATTAAATTTATTTAGTAAATTGATGGGAAAAATTTTTTTTTTATAATAAAAAGATCATGGGGTTTTAAAAGCGGAAACTTATATCTATGATAACAAGAAAAGAATTATGGTTCTTTTTTCAAAGTAAAGACTTAAAATATGTTAGTGATAGTTTTAATTTAAGTGTTAATGGAAAATTAGAGCTTCAGCAAGATAAAAGTTATTGTTGTTAGAGGAAGGAACACTTTAACAATTATTAATAAAACAAAAAAAAAAATAATAAGGTTAAAAAGTGATCTCTTTATGCTAAATTGAATGAGATGATGAATGATGTATTTTTAGAATTTTGATAATTATAATTAAGGAAAAATACGGTTTATTTCCCTAATTTTGGATATGTTGATTTAAAAAAAAGTCTCAAATTATTTTAGAAGATAATTTACATATGACTTATAATAAACTAAAATTAACCCTGCCGTGCAATTTTAGATATGAAAACTAACAATATAAGGGCTTGTAAAATGTGGAAGATCAAGCTTTTGGATTTCAAGTGGCTAAAAAAGCTTAAAAAGGAATAAATTTTTATGGAATTACAAACTATTAAAAGTAAAAAAAGTTGAAAAAAGTTTTGGTGAAAGAAAAGTTTTAAGGGGCGTTGATATTGATTTAACAAACAATGAAATTATCGGTTGTTAGGTCCAAACGGCCTGGGAAAACAACTTTTTTATATTATTGCAGGATTAATTTATCAGAAGGGAGTATTTTATTAAATGGAGAAGAAATTAAAAATTTTCCAATTTATAAAAACCCAATTAGGATTAGGATATTTACCTCAAGATGTTTTTTTTAGAGGAATGAACGTTGAAGATAATATTGATTTATTTGCAAATATATTACAAAGACAAAAGGAAAGAAAAAAAAACTAGAAGAAATTATAGAAATATTTCTATTGGTCATATTATAAAATCCGCTTGTCCTTTCCGGAGGGAAAAAGAAGGGTTGAAATTGCAAGAACTATGGCCCAAACCCTACTTTTGTTTTATTTGATAACCTTTTGCTGGGTTGATCCAATTCTGTTGCAGATTTAAAAGTTTAATTATATCTTTGAAAAATAGAAATATTGGCGACTAATTTGATTAATGTGGTAAGATTTGAACATTGTTGATAAAGAAATTCTTTTTTGATGGAAAAATAATTTTCTGAAATAAAGAAGAAATTTGCGAATGATACCGTGAAAAGTGTATATCTGGAGAAAGCTATTGTATTTCTTAAAGCCTTTTTGATTATCTTGAAGCACAGGTAGAATAGTTATGGTTATACATTTCTTTTACCATATAAGATAATCCTTAAGGAAAGCTTATTACAAAAAATTGTAATAAAGTAATAATACAAAAAATGAATGAAAAATAAAACTGGTTTAATTTATGAATTAAACTCTTATAAATTTTTCTTTTTATTATAACTATCATTTTCGTTTTGATCTGTTTTGAGGCACTTTCTTTTGTTTTATTATTAAGATTTTTTCTTGAGGACACATAGAAATCATAGCATTATGCTTCTTTAAATCCCAAAAAGAATTTATCAATAACGTTTCCTTCTATTCTTCAATTACTAAAATTAAAAATTCCATATCATTTATTTTGTAAAATATTAGTAATTTTAGTATCTTTGGTATCGCTTGATTCCATGAGGAGATATAAAAATACTAAGAGTTTCTATTTTCATTTTATTAAATTATTGGGATCATATGCTTTTCCGCAAAACTGCAAAATAATTAAAGTGATCACGATAATATAGTTATCAGATCTTTGAAGATAATTTCCTGAAGAATAAAGGAAAAGAATAAATAAAAAAATTTTTTCCAGAAGTATTAAGAAACCAATTTTTATAAATGCTTTCTTTTTAATTTTGTGGAAATGTCTTCTTCCTCATGGCTACAGGCAGCAATAAAAACAAGAGTAGTAAAATAAAAATTTTATTCATAATGTTTAATTATACATCAAGGTTATTTACATTAGAGCATTTTTTTGGATAAAATCTCTTCTAGGTTTAACAACATCTCCCATCAAAGTAGAAAAAATTTCATCTGCTTTTTCTAAATTATCAGCGGTTATTTGAATTAAAACTCTAGCTTCAGGATCTAAAGTTGTTTCCCATAACTGTTCAGGATTCATTTCCCCTAAACCTTTATATCTTTGTAGATAAATTCCTTTTATTATTTCAAAGCTAGTATTTAATAAATCTATAGGATTATTTATTGAAAATACTTGTTCTTTAAGGTTAATTTAGATTCCGAAGTAAAATATTCAGAAATTTCCTAGATAGAGTTAATGGCTCTTTAATATCATTATTATATAAAGATTGTTTAGCAACTTTATATTCTTCAGATACTCCTTTGTTTAAATTATTAATAATTAAATATTCATCACCTAAAGAACATTTCCAACTTCCTGAAGAATTAAACCTTATTTAATTCTTCCTCAAAAGAATTAATATTTTTTCAAGAGCTCGGTCTTCAAAAATATTGACATCAATTAATTCATGAAGAGATAAATTTTCTAAAATAGGTAAAGGTAAATTTAAAGAATAAATATCTCGTAATTTATTTTGTATTTTTAATATTCATTAAAAGATTATATAAATCTATAGATCCAATTCGTTCAGCATTGCTAGTTTCAAGGATTGCCCTTCTTCTACTATTGAGTGAAAGAAAATCATCTAATGAAGATTCATCTTTATGATAAACTTCAGAATTTCCTTTTTAGTTTTGTATAAAAGGAGGTTGTGCTACATAAATATAGCCTTTTCTATTAATTGAGGCATTTGACGATAGAAAAATGTTAAGTAAAGTTCTAATATGACTACCATCTACATCTGCATCAGTCATAATTATAATTTTATGATAACGACATTTTTCAATATCAAACTCTTCTCTTCCAATACTTGTTCCAATTGCGGTAATTAAAGTTCCAATTTCGGCAGATGATAGTACTTTATCAATCTTGCTTTTTCTACATTTAAAATTTTTCCTCTTAAAGGTAAAACCCTTGAGTTTTTCTATTTCTACCTTGTTTTGCAGAACCTCCAGCAGATTCCTTCCACAATAAATATTTCGAAAGAGCAGGGTCTTTTTCAACAATTAGCTAGTTTTCCAGGTAAAGAAGTAGGATCTAAAGAGGTTGTTTTTCTAGTTAATTCTCTAGCTCTTCTTGCTGCTTCTCTAGCTCTTCCTGCTTCAATAATTTTATTAAAAATAATTTTATTTTCTTTTGGATTTTCTTCGCCACATAGATAATTTTTCATTTACAACATTTTCAACTACAGGTCTTACTTCTGATGATACTAGTTTATCTTTAGTTTGAGACGAAAATTTAGGATCTGGAGCTTTAACAGAAATGATGCAAGTTAATCCTTCACGACGTCTTCTCCAGAAATATCAGTTTTTCTTTTTTGATAAAAATTCATTCATGTAATGATTAATAGTTCTTGTTAAAAGCGGATCTAAAGCCTGCTAAATGAGTTCCTCCATCTTTTGAGGGATATTATTAGTAAAGCATAAAGTATTTTCATGATAACTATCATTCCATTGCAAAGCTATTTCTACGGAGATGTTTTTTTTTCATTTTAAAACAGATAACATCTGAATGAAAGGATTCTTTGATTTATCAAGATATTTAACAAATTTTTTTAATCCTCCTTCATATTTCATTAAAGATTTAACTTCAGGAAGTTTCTTCTATCAATTAAATCTAAGGTTACTTCAGAATTAAGAAAGGCTAATTCTTTTAATCTTTTTCAATCTTATCAAAATTAAATTCTACGTTAGTAAAAGTTTCCCTAGAAGGAGTAAAAGTAATAGATGTTCCAGTTTTAAAATTCCCATTTTCATCTTTAGGAGCTTCTCCTATTTCTTTTAAAGGAGATTCACAACTCCATGTATAAATTTAACAAAATAAGATTTACATTTTATAAATTTGTAAATCTAGTTCTAGGAAAGAGCATTTACTACAGAAACCCCAA
Organism: Cherax destructor; assembly: GCA_009830355.1. Classification (NCBI taxonomy): domain Eukaryota; kingdom Metazoa; phylum Arthropoda; class Malacostraca; order Decapoda; family Parastacidae; genus Cherax; species Cherax destructor. The sequence continues at coordinate 30,009 of WNWK01022781.1, forward strand.
CTCCATGCAATCCTCCTGATACTTTATAAGAATTTTGATCAAATTTTCCTCCAGCATGAAGTTGGGTCATAATTACTTCAGCCGCAGATATCCCTTCTTCTTGGTGGATATCAACAGGAATACCTCTTCCATTATCAGACACAGTAATAGAACCGTTATTATTTAAGATGATTTCTACGTAATCACAATGACCAGCTAAAGCTTCATCTATAGAATTATCTACTACTTCATAGATCATATGGTGTAACCAGAACCATCATCTGTATCACCAATATACATTCCTGGTCTCTTTCTAACAGCTTCAAGCCCTCTAAGTACTTTTATTGATGAAAATCATATTCTTTATTTATATTTTGATTATCTGACATATTTTCACTTTTTATTTCATTTTTACTAGCAAATTATAGTGTAATTATTGACTTTTTACAAACTATCTCTATTGAAATAGATTTAATTAACTAAATTTTTCATCCATTTCTTAGACTTAAATCTTTTTAAATAATAATTTTACTACTTCTTCTAAATTTACAAGAAGCATTAGAATATAAACGGGAGTATTTATGAATTTTGGAATAAAGAAAGCTAAAGGAATAGCGATACTAATCATAGGTAAGAAATCTATTAAAAATCAAAAAGCTATCACGCCTGATCTTAAATTCCGACAATAATTGCCCAATTTACCATTTTTACAAACATTACAAATGCAGTAACTAATAACAATATTTTTGCAGTATATATAGTTTCAGGAACAAGGTTATAAAAAGAAATAATAAAAGGGATTAAACAAATTGAAAGAATAGATAAGATAAAAGAGGCACTGAAAGATATTTTAATAATCTTTTTTGCTATCCATAAAGCTTGATACTTTTTGCTCCTATTGTTTGGGAGATAATAATACTACTAGCTGTTGAAATACCAACAAAAATAATGATCCCAAATTCAGGATAACTTCTGATATTACTAAAGATGCTGCAGCTTTTGTTCCTAATTTAGCATAAGCAATATAAAGACATAAAGTGCCTAAATACCATAGAATTCAGAAAAAATAGGAGTTCCTAATTTTACATATTTCTTGATTAATTGTTTGGGAATATCAAAATGAGATTTAAATGTTGATATCAAGTGATATTTTTGGTTTAATTACAATATAAACAAAGCACAAATTCAATAAGTCTAGCAATTAGTTGGCAATTGCTGCCCTTGAGTTTTTAATTCTGGGAACAAAATTACCATAAATCAATAAATAATTTAAAAAGGTATTAATTAAAGTAGCAAGAATAGAGACATAAAGAGAAGGAGTGGTATGTCCAATTGATCTCAAAGCAACAGTTGAACAAGAGTCAGGGCAAAAAGGAAAAGAAATAGCATTAATTTTTAAATATTCGGCACCAAGAATTGATTAGCTGGTCTTGAGTAAATAGAGCCATAAATTCATTACCAAAAAAGTAACCAATAAAAAAATAAATAATTCCTAAAAATAAAGCTAGGATAGACATAATAGTTGGAACTTTATGCAAATAACTTATCCTTTTTGCCAAAATATTGGGCAATTAAAATTCCTCCTCTCATATTCCAAAAGACTTAATAAGTATAAAAATAATTTACTAGAAAATCCCACAGCTACAATTGCACTTTCTCCTAGATTTCCCACCATAACATTATCAACAATATTTAAAATTACGGTAATAAATTGTTGCATAATCACAGGTAAAGCTAGTAAAGCATAAGATTTATAGAATTTTTTGCGAGTCATTTTTTCAGGATTTTTAATTATTATCTAAATTTAACAATTTAAGATTATCAAATTCTTGATAAAAGATTGGATTAACAGTAGTGATAAATACTTGGACCCAAAAGACATAATTTTATTAATAATTAATGAAGTATTTTCTCATCTAAATGAACATTAATTTATCAAGAAGAACAATAGGTTGAATGCTTTTAGTATTTTTAAAACTGACAGAAAGCCATGATTAAA
>WNWK01022782.1:0-2500 GCA_009830355.1 Cherax destructor
CATGTTTAGTACAAGTGTTGAGTACATGTGTTGAGTACACGGGTTTGGGAATTTTTGAGAACATGTGTTGGTAGACGTGTTGGTACATTTTTGAGTACACGTGTTGGGGTACACGTGTTGAGTACCGTGTTTAGTACATTTTTGAGTACTTGTTGAGTAACACCCTGAGTACGTGTTTAGCACATGTTGGACATAAGTTGAGACATGTGTTGAGCACATTGGGTTTAGTTTTCACGTGTTGAGTACACGTGTTGAGGAGTCGGGGGGGTCAGTGTGCAGTTTTTTTAAATTGAATTAAACTCTGTTTAAAATTTTGGAATCAAACAAATTTTTTTCTGTTTTTAGAAAAAAGAAAATTTGTGAAACAAAAAAAAATAGCGAGAAGGAGGGCGTCCCCCACCAAAAGACGTCAGCACCACCGGAGAGACGTCAGCACCACCAGAAGAGACGTCCCGCACCACCAGTAGAGACGTCAGCACCCCAGGAGGGCACAGCACCACCAGGAGGGCGACAGCACCACCAGGGAGACGTCAGCACCACCAGGGAGACGTCTGCACCACCAGGGAGACTCAGCACCACCAGAAGAGACGTCAGCACCACCAGTAGAGACGTCAGCACCACCAGGAAACGACAGCACCACCAGGAAGACGAAACACCACCAAAAAGGACCCCCGGGGAGCGCCCGCCACCAGGGAGACGTCAGCACCACCAGAAGAGACGTCAGGGACCACCAGTAGAGACGTCAGCACCACCAGGAGAGACGACAGCACCACCAGGGGGAGACGGCAAACACCACCAGGGGAGAAAGTCTGCACCACAAGGAGAGATGCCAGTACCACCAGGAGAGACGTCAGCACCACCAGGAGAGATGCCAGTACCACCAGGAGAGACGTCAGCACCACCAAAGAGATGCCGTACCACCAGGAGAGACGTCAGCACCACCAGGAGAGACGTCCCGCACCACCAGGACAGACGTCAGCACCAACCCCGGAGAGATGCCAGTACCACCAGGAGAGACGTCAGCACCATCAGGGGAGACGTCAGCACCACCAGGAAGAAAGTCAGCACCACAAGGACAGATGCCAACACCACCAGGAAGACGTCAGCACCACCAGTACAGACGTCAGCACCACCCCGAACAGACGTCAAACACCACCGGGAACGTCAGCACCACCGGGGGAGACTTCAGCACCACCAGGAGAGACGTCAGCACCACCAGGAGAGACGTCAGCACCACCAAAAAGACGGGACCCCCGGGGGGAGACGTCTGCACCACCAAGGGGGGAGACGTCAGCACCACCAGGAGAGACGTCAGCACCACCAGGGGAAAAGCACCGCCAGGAGAGACGTCTGCACCCCAACCCGACGTCAGCACCACCAGGAGAGATGCCAGTACCACCAGGAGGACGTCAGCACCACCAAAAGACGTCCCGCACCACCAGGAGGGCTCAGCACCACAAGGAAGATGCCAGCACCACCAGTAGACACGCCAGCACCACCAGGAAGACGCCAGCACCACCAGGGCAGAGTCAGCACCAAGGGAACGCCAGCACCACCAGGAGAGACGCCAGCACCACCAGGACAGACCCCCGCACCACCAGGGAGACGCCAGCACCACCGGGGGAGACGCCAGCACCACCAGGATAGACGCCAGCACCACCAGGAGAGACGCCAGCACCACCCGGGAGACGCCAGCACCACCAGGAGAGACGCCAGCACCACCAGGAAGACGCCAGCACCACCAGGGAGACGCCAGCACCACCAGGACAGACGACAGCACCACCAGGACCCGACGACAGCACCACCAGGACAGACGTCAGCACCACCAGGGCAGACGACAGCACCACCAGGAGAGATGCCAGCACCACCAGGACAGACGCCAGCACCACCAGGAGGGCGCCAGCACCACCAGGAGAGACGCCAGCACCACCAGGAGAGACGCCATCACCACCAAAAGGGGACGCCAGCACCACCAGGACAGACGACAGCACCACCAGGACAGACGACAGCACCACCAAGACAGACGTCAGCACCACCAGGGCAAGACGTCAGCACCACCAGGAGAACGCCAGCACCACCAGGGAGCCCAGCACCACCAGGAGAGACGCCAAAACCACCCCCGGACAGACGACAGCACCACCAGGACAGACGACAGCACCACCAGGACAGACGTCAGCACCAACCCAGGACAGACGTCAGCACCAAAGGAGAGACGTCAGCACCACCAGGAGAGACGCCAGCACCACTACCTTCAGCTGTGCTATGAGAACATTTGTTTTTTCTCACTTACACAGATGGAAAGGGGCGACAGACGGTCAGGTCAGGACACATTGTCCCTCTACGACACCGTCAGAAAAAATGGCACTTTTTTTTGACCCCCGTCTGTGTTTTTTACTCTTTTTCTCCGGAGAGGCTGGGGGGGAGAGAGAGAGAGAGAGAGAGAGAGAGAGAGAGAGAGAGAGAGAGAGAGAGAGAGAGAGAGAGAAAAAAAGAGACATAT
>WNWK01022782.1:5000-31984 GCA_009830355.1 Cherax destructor
TTTGTCCCCTTTTCCCCCACACTACAAAACCCACACACACACCCCACACCTGCTGGGGGGGACCCCCACACCTGCAATAACAACCACACCTGCAAAACAACCCACACCCACTACACACAGCACTGCATCTTCGGCATATCGTAAACCCAAGGGGGGGATAGCTTGTAAAAAACTTTTTTCTCCCACATTTAAAAAGGAGGTGTGATTCTGGCTTTTTAAAATGATGAGGCCCGCTGGTCCATTTAGGAAGCTCGCTGCTTTAGTAAAAGCTGAACCGCTGTCTAGACATAATGTTTTTCCGGACCCCACCCATCCATTGCTTAAACCCCTCTCTAACCCAAGATCTTCCCCGTGTTTTATTCCCTTCGGCGCTTAATTAATCCTAGAATCTATCGGCGGGCGGGGGGTAGACGAAGGGGAAAATTATTTTCTAGATGCTGGAACCATCTGTCTGCATGCTTGAAGCTTTAATAGATAATTTGGGTAACTGGGATTGCGTTTGGGGTTTTTTAAAAATGAGGCCTTGACTGGTACGTGATGTGCAGTTCCCCACGAGTTTTTTTTCGCCGCTGACTTTTAAGATTCTATTGTCCTGCCTTGGTATTATTGGGAGAGAGACCCTTTGGGGCCTTATATCGCAAGAGTTGGTGGTTAAAAAGCGCCGTTTTGTTGCAGGAAGGTGGCCAGCAGGGTTGGTCCCGGCAGTGTTATGGGAGGGGACTCACCTAATTTTTCAGGGGGGAGACTCAGGGGGTGTGTGTGTGTGTGTGTGTGTGTGTGTGTGTGTGTGTGTGTGTGTGTGTGTGTGTGTGTGTGTGTGTGTGTGTGTGTGTGTGTGTGTGTGTGTGTGTGTGTGTGGGAGAGAGAGAGAGAGAGAGAGAGAAAGTTTTCACTGGCCGGAAAAAGGAAGACCATTCGGTGAGTTTTTTTGCACATAGGGGAGGGGCGGCGCCCAGCCTCTGGCGAGGTGGTGGCGACCCTTGGCTTGCCCACCCCCACCTATCTCATCATCATCCCCACCACCTTCACAGCCCCTCCCTCCACCACCACCACCATAACCCCCACCTTAAAGTTTCCATCCCCACTTCACGGCCTCCACCTACTTGGAGTCTACTTGGAGAGGGTTTCGGGGGTCGATTCAATCTCCCCCCACCTCTTCTACCCACCAGCTCCATCATCCTTCAGTTTTTAACCTCTGACCCCCAACTTTTTTCCCCATCTCTGAACCCCCCCTTTTATTTTTTTTCGGTCGTCTCCTCCCCCCCCCGAAATCCCCATCCTCCTTCCCTTTTCCCCTTCCCCCATCAAGCCTATGACCATTCGGTCCTATCGATCGCCGGGGAATTTCCCTCTGTAAACACCAGTCTGTTTTTGTAGGGGTTTCCCCTTGCACTCGTGTTTGTCAGCTTTTGCTCTGCAGCTCTCGGCAAGCGTATTGTCTCAATTTGTTATCGCATTAGCCCGGGAACACGGGTTTAAGATTGATATGGAAAGTGAAGAAGCATGGCATTGGTTGGGTGATTTTAAATGGGGTCGTCCGGAACAAGGAAAAGAAGATCCCCAGTTGGGGGGAAATTTTTTTTGGCGAGCCAGTACCCAAAAAGTCCCTCTGTCCTGGTGCCCCCCTGTTCATTTTTCCAATTGCCCCTACATTGTATTTGGAGGACCTGTATTTTTTTTTGCGCTCCCACAAACCCCTATAAGATTTCAGGGAAAAAACGCCCCAAAAACTGGCCCTAATATTTTCTGTTGATATATCGGTCTTTCCCAGAACGTGAATGACCCCGGGCAAAAAAACGACAGTTTTCAAAAAGTTTATAAACCGTTTCGCTCTGTGCAGAGTTTTTATCAAAATTTGATAAACTCTACAGAGAGCGAAACGTTGCCCCCATAAAAACTGTTTCACAGCCTGTCTCTTTTTAAATATTACCGCCGCCCAAAAAAAATTATTTGAATTCCTATTGGGCATAAAAACCGTTAAAAAATCCCCCCCAAAAATCCAAAGTCGGAATGGGAAAATTATATATATATATATATATATATATATATATATATATATATATAATATATATATATATATATATATATATATATATATATATATATATATATATATATATTTTTTATTTATTTATTTAAGGCCCGTACCGTAAAGCCGAGAACTCTGTAACGTAGAAATTAGTTTTTTAGCTGTAGAATGTCGTAGTTAGGGTTTCTTTGTGTAGTTTAGGGGAATGATGTTTTTGTCTTGTTTACATGACATTACTCTGCCCCGAGCAGAGGGGGATAAATCTCAGCCCACGATAACCATAGAGGGAAAGGGGGGGGAAAACTCTGAACTAGTTTACCTTTCTGTGGGTCAGCTGTTTATCAGCTTATCAATGATGATCATCTGCGTAGCTAGGCCGTGCAGAGCCAGCTGGTACAGAAACCACACCCTGCAGAGCCAGCTGGTCAGAACCACACCCTGCAGAGCCAGCTGGTACAGAACCACACCCAACACAGCCAGATGCTACAAAAGCTACACTGTGATAACAGAGGTCGGGCCCCCTGCTTCCCCTTTTCCCAGCAGTAATGTAAAAGATTTGTATGCGAGATACAGAAAATTTTGACGCGGGCCGAAAAACGCCGACACCAAGGGGAAAGGGGAAAAACTGAACGAGGGGACAGTCACTTGGGAGGAGGGGGGCTAGAGAAAACCAAAAAAATTTCTCCCCCTTAGTGGATGGGAGGAGGGAAAGGGGAAAAAGAATAGGCCTTAGAAATAGTTTCTGCCCGGCGATAGTAACTAAACCCCGCGGGGAAGGGCCCCAAAGATGTCTTTGTTTTGGATCCATAGGAGAAACCTTGACGAAATCCTCGATTTAATTGGGAGGAAAACTAACCCCGAAAGGGGGAACGGGAGACGAGCGGGTTTTTTCCGTGGGGGGAAGTGTCCCAGGTTTTAAATGCCCCTTACTAAAGCCCCCCAGGTCTACTAAAGTCCCCCAGGTCTACTAAAGCCCCCCAGATTTTGCAGTGCCCCAGGTCAGACGGCCGATTCATTACCTGTGTTAGGAAATATATAACAGGTAAAAAGACTCGCTTTTTTTCCCCATTACGTATTTTCCCAAACAATGTCCTAGAATTTGTATTGATAAAGCCACTGGGGGGCGAAACGTCTACAATAAAGATCCCCGGGATGTTACATGTGTCTTAATTTCATCTTATAATTGTAGTAGTAGTAGTAGTAGTAGTAGTAGTAGTGGTAAAGTAGTAATAGTAGAGCAGTAGCCGTAGTAGTGGTAGTGAGTAGCAGTAGTAGTAGTAGCAGTAGTGGAGCAGTAGTGGTAGTAGTATTAGTAGTAGTAGTAGTAGTTTTAGTAGAAATTAGTAGGGTAAATTAGAGATTAATGGTGGCAGCGGGTGGCCCGGGAGTGGTAGTAGCAGTAGAGTAGTTGGTAGTAGCAGTAGTAGTAGCAGTAGTAGAGTGGGTGAAATTTTGATGAGATTTTAGTAGAGGGGTAGTAGAAAAATTGAAGTAGTAGCAAAAGAGCAGTGGTAGTAGAGCAGTGGAAAAATTTAAGCAGCAGTAGAGTGGGTATTGGAAGTAGAAATTAGTAGAGCAGAACGAAGTAGTTAACCAGAAGAAGTGGCACCGGGGCAGCAGCAGTAGATTTTAGAGCAGAGTAGAGCAGCGGTGGTAGAAGGTAAGTAGTTTTGACAGAAAAGCAGCAGAGTAGTAGTATTAAAAAGCAGGGGGCATTTAAGCAGGGAAGAAAGTAGCAGAGAGTGGGGGTAGGAGCAGTAGCAGAGCAGAGAGAGAGCAGGAGAGAGCAGCAGAGAGAGAAGAGAGAGCAGTAGCAGAGAGTATAGAGCAGAGCAGAGCAGTAGGGCGGGTAGCAGAAAGGAGCAGAGATTTAGCAGTGGCAGAGAGAAAAAGAGCATTTGGCAGAGAGAGAGGGCAGTAGCAGAGTAGAGAGAGAGAGCGGGGAAAAAGAAAGTAGTAGTAGAAAGTAAAGTAGAGAGTAGAAAAGAGAGCAGTAGAGTAGTGGAGCAAGCAGAGAGAGAGAGCGGAGCAGAGAGAGAGTAGCAGAGCAGTAGCAGAGTTAGTAGCAGTAGCAGAGAGAGAGGGCAGAGGGAGGGTGGTGGTAGCGGTGGGGAGGGTAGCAGGGGGGGAGGGAGAGGGAGAGTAGAGGGCAGGGCAGAGGGGAGGGAGCAGGAAAGATTGGCAGGGCAGGGGGGAAAAGAGGGCAGGGCAGAGAGCGGGAAAGTAGTAGAAAAGGGGTAGTAGCAGTATTAGTATTAGTGAGTAATGGTAGCAAGTAGTAGTAGTATTAGTAGAGTGGAGTGAGTAGTAGTAGTAGTAGAGTAGCAGAGTAGTAGTAGTAGAGTAGTAGTAGTAGTAGTGAAAGAGTAGCAGTGGAGTAGGAGTAAGAGAGAGTAGAAGTGAAAATAGGGAGTAGGGAGTAGCAGAGAGAGAAAGAGAGCAGAGAGAGTAGAGAGAGTAGTTGGCAGTGGCAGGGGGGGCAGTGAAAGGGGTAGCACCAACGGGGCAGTAGTAGTGGCAGTAGTAGTAGTAGAAGGGTAGTAGTAGTAGAGTAGTAGTAGAAACAGTAGTAGTAGTATTAGTAGTAGTAGAGTGGGCAGTAGTAGTAGAGTAGAGTAGCAGTAGTGGTAGAGGGCGAGGTAGTGAGTAGTGGTAGTTGAATGAAATAATTGTTATTTTTGGCATTGATGTTTTTTTTTATTTTAATTCATGTGCCGCAATGGGGGACGGGAAAACGAGTGTTTGATTCCGGACGCTCAGCTCGCAACCGAAAAAACCCGGGTTGATACTGGTTTTAGTTTTATTTTTAGGGGGGAGGGGGGAAGGGGGAAAGGGTGAGTAGGGGGGCACTGCCTTTGGGGTTTTATCCTCGAGGACCCCAGAGCATGATCTCCCTCCCCTGGGGGGCCTCCCTCCCCCCGGCCGTCCTGAAGGGGGGAAGGGGAAAGGGGGCCGCCCCCCGCCCCCCCCCTGCCCCCTCCCCCGGGGCAAGGGCAGGGTTGGGAGTGGCAGATTGAAGGGAAGGAAGATTTTTTCCACGATCCATCACTGTCTCAGACCCAAACCCGGGCTTTTACTATAATTCTCTTGAGGTTTTTTCTCATTCCCCCCCGTCTCCCCCCCCCTTTTTTTCCCCCCCCTCCCCTCCCCACCTTCCCCCCTTCACCCCCCCCCCTGTTCCCCCTCCCCCCCCCTCCTTTAACCCTCCCCTCCCCCCCCCCACTCCTGTCTCCCCCCCGCCCCCCCCTTTCTTAACTCATCTTCCTCCCCACCCCCCTTTCCCCTTTTCTATATCCGGTTCCTCCAGTGACCCTCCAGTTTCCCCCAAATGACCCTCCAAATTTTCCCCAGTGACCATCCAGTTCCCCCAGTGACCATCCATTTCCTCCCGTGACCATCCAGTTCCTACAGTGACCATCCAGTTCCCCAAATGACCATCCATTTCCTACAGTGACCATCCCGTTCCCACAGTGACCATCCAGTTCCACAGTGACCATCCAAATTTCTCCAGTAACCATCCCGTTCCCACAGTTTACCATCTAGTTCCTCCAACAATCCCGTTCCTCCAATGACATCCAGTTCCTCCAGTGACATAAAGTTCCTCCCGTGACCATCCAAGGTTCCCCCACTGATCATTCAATTCCTTTTGACCATCCAGTTCCTCCAGTGACCATCCAGTTCCTCCAGAGACCATCCAGTTCCTCCAGTGACCATCCAGTTTCACCAGTAAAACCCTCCAGTTCCTCCCGTGACCCTCCAGTTCCTCCCGTGACCATCCAGTTCCTCCAGTGACCATCCAGTTCCCCCCAGTGACCATCCCGTTCCCAGTGACCATCCAGTTTCTCCAGTAACCATCCAGTTCCTCCAGTGACCATCCAGTTCCTCCAGTGACCATCCAGTTCCTCCAGTGACCATCCAGTTCCTCCAAACCCTCCAGTTCCCCCCAGTGACCACCTTTTTCCCCCCAGTGACCACCCAAAGTTCCCCCAAATTCCATCCAGTTCCTCCAGTGACCATCCAGTTCCTCCAGTAACCATCCGGGTTAACCCGGACCATCCATTTTTTCTCCATTAACCATCCAGTTCCCCCAGTGACCACCCAGTTCCTCCAGTGACCATCCAGTTCCTTCGGAACCATCCATTTCCCTCCAGGGGCCCAATGGGTTCCCCCAGTGATCATCCATTTTCCTCCAGTGCCCAAACCCGGGGTTTCTCCAGTAACCACCCAAAAGGTTCCCTCCGTGCCATCCATTTCCCCCAAGAACCTTTCCATTTCCCTCCAGTGACCATCCATTTCCCCAGTAACCATCCATTTCCCCTCTAGTAACCATCCAGTTCCCCCAGTAACCATCCAGTTCCTTCAGTGACCACCCAGTTCCTCCAGTAACCATCCATTTCCCTCCAGTGACCATCCAGTTCCTCCAGTGCCCACCCATTTCCCTCCAGTGACCACCCATTTCCTCCAGCGACCATCCAGTTCCTCCAGCATCGCTGGCTGACCCTCCATCCCCTTTACCCCAACAGAAACAAAAAAAAAAAAATGCCAAAATTCCTTTTTTTACCCTAAAATTTTGAGAATAAATTCAATTTTTTCTCCCATAAAAAAATGTATCAAATTTTTTCAAATATTTCAACTGAGGTTTCCCAAATCACAAAAAATCAAACAGTAATTATTTCCCGACTATTATGAGGACAATACACGTGATGATCAAGTTTTTTTCTCATCTCGGCGGGTTTCCCCCCGGGCAGAGCCCCCTGATAAAGCCCACTTGGGGAAAAAGCTGCCACAAAAAAAGCGACCCGGGAAAGGGCTCTTTTTTTCTCTCTCTTACTTCCCGGGTTTTCTTCCAGCTTAGGGGCGGGAGACAGCTTTTGTAAGCCCCTAACGGCTTTTATAAGCACCTGAGGCTATTGTGGGCCCTTTTGACAGTTTTTGTAAAAACCCTGACAGTTTTTCTAAACTTGACAGCTTTTGCAAGCACTTGACAGCTTTTGTAAGCACTTGACATTTGAAGCACTTAACAGCCTGTGTAAGCACCCGACGTTTTTGCAAGCGCTTGAGGGCCCCTTGTGTAATTCTCGATAATGTAATTTAAAATGAGGTAGTAAATAGTCGTAGACGAATAGCCCTTTATTCTTTTCCTGACCTACTATTTTTCTAGGCTATTTTGTAGCCTCCCAAAAGCCCTGCTTTCTAGTCGGGAAAGGGCTTTGTTCTAGACTGTTCAAGGGATTTTCTGACCTAAAAGGCCTATTTTATAGCCAAAGACCCATTTTTAGCCCACTAAAGGTCCCCTTTAGGTTATTTTCTAGCTTTTTGGGAAGGCCTTTTTTCTATCTTATTAAGACTAATTTCTATCATAGTAAAGGCCTTTTTCTACCCTTTTAAAGACCTTTTTCTAGCATTTTAAAAAGGCCTATTTTCTAGTCTTTTAAAAAATCTTTTCTAGCCTATTAAAAGATCTTTTTTGAGCATATTAAAAAACCTTTTTCTAGATTAAAAAAGGGGCCCTTTTTTCTAGACTTTTAAAAGGGCTTTTTTTTACCCTTTCCCAAAAGCCTATTTCGTAGCTTATTTAAAAGGTTTTTTCAAAACCTAATGGGGGGTTTTTTGTATTACCACAGGTGCCTCTTCTAGCCTGTTTTACCTTTGATCTAGTACAGGCCTATCATCGGAAACCGAAAATAGGGCCATTGACTAGCCTAGAGGCCTGATTATCTCGTGAGGGGTAAATAGGCTCTTAATTTAAGGTTTTATGAACCCGTTTGGACGTGGGGAAAGGGCAGTGAGAAGGTCGGGGTGGGGGAAAGGGTTTGATGAGAAGGTCGGGGAAGGTTCGATGGAAAGGGGATGGGGAAGGGTTTGATGAGAAAAGGGCAGTGGGGAAAGGGCGAGTGGAAGGTCGAAAGGGGAAGGTCGGTGGGGGTTTAGTGTGAAGGTCAGGAGAAGGTCGGGGGAGAAGGTCAGTGGGGAAAAGGGCGTGGGAAGGTCAGTGAGAAGGTCGAATGGGAAGGTCGGGGGAAGGTCGAATTAGTTTTCATTACTTTCCTTTTTAAATTTGGGAAAATTTAAATTTTATTTTTGGGGTCACCCAATTTAATCATGGGGGGAAACACCAAATCCGCAGGGGGCGTACAACACCTGGGGGGTGGGAGATAGCTAGGCCTGATCCGCGAAAAGGGGGGAGATAGCTCTGATTCTATGGATCAAAAACCTTTTTGTAAACGAGGCTCCCACTGAAAGGATCAAGGGAATGTACCTTTATATATATATATATATATATATATATATATATATATATATATATATATATATATATATATATATATATATATATATATATAATAGATAGATAGATATAAATAGATTAGATATATATATATATATATATATATATATATATATATATATATATATATATATATATATATATATATATGTATTTGTTGGGTAGTAGGATGGTGGGCAGCAACCCCCGGGGGGGGTACTGGGGTCCTGCCAAGTGAGTGTAAACAAAATCCTGAAATTTTTTTAATGATGGTAGGATTGCTGGTGTTTTTTTTCTTTCATAAACATGAAAATTTGGATTTTGCTACTTCTACTTACACTTAGGTCACACTACACATTCATGTACAAGCATATATATACACCCCCCTCGGGTTTTTTTTCTATTTTTTCCCTAGTTCTTTTTCTTTTTTATTTTTCTTTTTCCATGGGGAAGTTGAACAGAATTCTTCCTCCTAATCCATTTTGTCGTAAAAGGCGATTAACATGCCGGGAGCAAGGGGCTAGTAACCCCTTTTCCTGTATACATTTCTCAAGTTAAAAAAAGAAACATTTGTGTTTTCTTTTTTCATCACCCGCCCCCGGTGGGTACGACCCGGGTTTTTGAAAGAAATATATATATATATATATATATATATATATATATATATATATATATATTTCAATAAAGGGCACGACTAAAGGGTTCCCCCTGTTGCACTGGGCCCTCTCAGGGGAAGGGAACCCCAAAGAGTTTTAAACCCCCAGGACCCCCCTCCCCCAGGGAAGGTTTGGTGGTCCTGTGGTTAAAAACATCATGTGGTTCTCGCTCACCAGAGGCGGGGCCCGTACAACATGGGTTCGAGGCCTTTTTAACCGTGTTGTTTTGATCAATACCACTGTTCTTCAAAATATATATTACAAAAATATATATATATATATATATATATATATATATATATATATATATATATATATATATATATATACAGTGCTAGTCACAGCATTATGCCGGGTGAGCGCCCCAGCATAATGGGGACAAAAAAACAAAAAAACCCACCATACAGAGGAGTCTTTTTTATCAGTGCATTATGCCAGGTAGCAGCTGTTAGCATGACGTCACGGCCTGCCACCACTCCACAGTGACTCCTCAGTGTTCACGTGGCTGCCGGGGGTGAAAGGAAGCATTGCATTTTTTGTCCCCCCGCCCCATCTTTTGTCCAGTGTTCCTGTTGGTTTTGGGGCAAACATGTTGATTATGGGAAAAAGGAAGTCTTTAACACCTGAAACTATAGCTCAAATCATGGGGCTTAAAAAAAGCTGGGCACCAGACAAAAGAAATAGTGGAGAATGTTGGTGTGTGTGAGCGTTCGGGAGGAGCGGGGTGCAGGTTTCAAGCCTGGGGGCCCGTGTCGAGTTTTCCGTCTGCCCTCGGCCCGGCCCCCCGAGGAAGACATCTGTTCGTCCTTAACTGCGGGTTTAAAAAAGCGGGTTTAAAAGACACTAAGATAACTGGGAGAGAATTGGAAAAAAAAAAGAACCCACATCTTCTCTCTGAGGCGTCAGTAAGTACTGTTAACAGACGTGTGTCCGAACTGGGCTACAGTAGTCACCGCCAGGTTAAGAAACCGATCCTCTTTCCCAAACCACAGAAGAAACGTAGGCTGGGTTGGGGAAAGAAATATCTTCACTGGACCCCCAACAGTGGTCTGAAGTACTTTGGAGTGATGAATCAACCTTCACCGTCACCTGTAACCATGGGGGACATTTTACTGACCCAGAGGAGTGACCGCTAGACCCACGCTACACCTGTAACCCCCAAACACCCAGACTCGCTCATGGTTTGGGGGGGTTTCAGTGCTCAGAGTGTTGGGGAACTCAAAATTTTCCCCAAAAAACCAGTATATGAACCAATATAATTACCTGGAGTTATTGTGGGCAATTTACCTGAGACATTTGACAAGGGGGCTGGTTTTTTATGCAGGACGGTGCACTGTGTCATACCCCAAATCTGTAGTTCAGGGGGCTTAAGGACTGTGAAGTGGGGTTTTTTTGGGGCTGCCCAGGCAATTCCCCAGACCAAAAACCCTTTTGGGAGAACCTCTGGTAAAAGGGAAACAAGTTTACTGGGAAAGGACATCAGTTCCATCCCACAGCTAGGCTGCCTACATGGGGCATGGAAAAATCCCTCCCCCCCCAAGAATTTGTGTGTCTTCCTCCCGGTGGGGGACGTGATTAAGCGTAAAGGACCGGGGGAAAAATATTAAATCTTTTATGGCATGAGTTTTTATTTTTTGGGATGTGTGGGGGGGGTCGGCATAATGTCGTGACTAGCACTATGTACGTTTTTATATATATATATATATATATATATATATATATATATATATATATATATATATATATATATATATATATATAAAGATTTTTAAAAGATACATCGTTGATATAAAGATGGCATATGAGGGAAAAGATACATTTTTAGTACATATTATTACATGTTTGTCACTGATTATAATGCGAAAATCTCATCCCGCTCCTCAGAGCTTTTTGTATGTGTATGTGTGTATTTTGTGCATCTGTGAGTGTGTGTGTGTGTTTTTGTGTGTGAGAGAGAGAGAGAGAGAGAGAGAGAGAGAGAGAGAGGGTTGGCTCTAAAGACCCGACAAATTAATATAACCAAATCTGTGTATGTCAGCCCGCCCATTAGGCCTATTCATCAAGCAAAATGTTTGATAAAAAAAGTGTGAATGATGTACGGCCTAAAGTTGCTCGCTTGGGAAAAAAAAAAGTTTAAAATCTGTGAAAAAGAAAAACTTGTTGTTATATATATTTTGGGGTAACTGCGATATTATTCTTAACTTCAATTCCTACAGGATATTAAGTATTCATGCACAGCTACATTAAAAAAAAAGTTACATAAATTCCCATAGTCATACATAGCAACATATGAGAGACTGACTTATTTCCGCAGACATTATACTAACAGTTTTTTATGACATTTAATAAAAAAATTGAAAACTTTATGGAAAACGTGAAAATGTTGAAATGTTGGTTTTTCTTCCTTTTATAAAAAAAATATTTCAATGTCAATAAGACAGTCTAATAAAATACCAACAAGATGAAGACTGAGAATACCAAAATGGTAATAATTATAACCAAAATTTTTAAAAGAGGGTGTGGGTGGGGGGGTAAGCCAGTGGAAGGCGTCGGTCAGAGGGCCAAAAAGCCCCACCCTGCGGGTCATCATGTGACTAAGACCCGCGCCCAGGATATACTATTTCCTTTTTCCTGAAAAATCTTACCTAACCTATGAAGATTGGGGGGCGGATTACCTCTTTTTTCACTATCTTTTGTATATCTTCTACAGTCTTCAGATTGCTTCCATGAACTGTACTGAAAAAACCACGGGATTCAAACGTCTAAAGTAAAGCAGAAAAATGAAAATTTGCGCTTTCGTGACTTTTTCCCTTATCAAAGAACTATGATAATTCCTTTTTTATGAGAGAAGTCACGAAAGCGCTTAAACTATTTTTCACAGTAATTGTTCTGGGATTTGTGATATCACCTGTTTACTGTGATCTTATTTGGGCTACAAGTAAGTTTATTTAGGCACAGGTAAAATAAGTACCTTATCATAGTGTAAATTAACCACATTGTTTACACGTGTCTAATTTAATATCAAGACAGATAGTCCCCGATGAGGCACTGGCTTTTCCGGGGTTTTCTCTGACTAACCCCCCGGGTTAAAAATCTGAACAAAAACTTTTTGTTTTATCTTGAATTAAAACTCCCGGGGTACAGAAACCTGGTTATACCCGATTATGGGTGGGTTAAAAACCCCCACTTGATTTTTTTGATAAAATTATATTGAAATTATCGTGATAAAACATCGGGTGAAACACTTGGTTACGTATTTTCTGTTATCAAACGTTTCGGGCCCCAGAAAATTCTTTTAGCCCAACACAGGAGAAATAACACCACAAGGGTGGTATTTAAAATCAGAATAAGATTTGTAGGGTTTTAAAAGGGCTGAATAAAGAAGATTTGTAGTGTCGGTATTGTATACAATACTTGTATAACTTGTCCCGACATAACATCATGGAATCTTTTATTCTGAGGACCTATTTAAAAACCCTTCACGGCTACGAAAAAACTACAACTAACCCATCTCTTTGGGTATGACCCCACTTCCCCTGGGGAAAACCCGCCAACCAGTGACTATGCCCTTCCACCCGTCCCTTTCCACCTGACGTTAGTATAAAACGCCAACCTCTTGCCTCTGCTCCCAAACTCAACGACTTCGGTGTTGTTCACACCTCCGGGCCCAGGGGCTATTTCCTCATCTTTGTATATAGTTCTACTGTCTTCATATTATGTCCCAAATTTGTATTGATAAAGCCACTGGATGGCGAAACGTTTACAATAAAGATACCCAGATGTTGCCCTTTTGTATTTATTTCGTATTAAGGGTCATAATACGAAGGTTGTGGTGGAAAATTTAAAGGTCAGAATACGAAGGGTTTGGGGGTATTAATGGTCAAAAAATACGAAGGGTTGTGGTGGGATTAATGGGGCAGAATACGAAGGGGGTAATGGTCAGAATGAAGGGGGTTTTGGTGGTATTAATGGTCGGGAAAACGAAGGGTTGTGGTGGTATTAATTCCGGGGAAAACGAAGGGTTGTGGTGGTATCAAGGGTCAGAATACGAAAGGTTGTGGTGGTATTAAAAGGGGTACAATACGAAGGGCCGTGTTGGTATTAAAGAACGTCTTGATATTGTGTTAGTTGATAAATCTTCCGAAATAATTCCAAAGACATGGAGCTTATTTTTTAAGTTGTATATATGGACGTGTTGTATCAAGGCGGTCGTAGGTGCGTCAACCAAGCCTGAGACTGACACCCATCTCTTGTAGAACCAGTGTGACGTAAGTAAGTTTATTCAGGTATACACAAATACAGTTACATAGATTATCATACATAGAAACAAAGTTTTACAGAGCCTAGGAAAACCCAAAAAAGTCAGAGTGATTTATTTCCACCCCGGTGTAGACAGATTCAGTGTAATAATATCTACAAAAAACATGTACAAGGTACATGTACAGTGTAAAATTACCTAGGATAACCCCAAAAAAAAGCCCAAAGAGACTTTTTTCCCATTGGGGTCCTTGATGTTTTTCCCAGTGATTAGATAGATTTTTTCTATGTTGCATAATGTGCTTGTATAAGTAGGGAAAGGGGGATTTTTAAAAAAAAATATAAAAGATCAGGGAAAAATTTTCCCCATCGCCCCAGGACACAAAACGGGGTTTTTCCCAATTGAGCTTCTGGCCCTATGCCCCGAACCCTTCCCCTTTCTTCCCCGTCCACTGCATTAAAAAATAAATAAATCGTGTGATGTGACGGGTTGGTTATTATTCAAGTAACTAAGACAATCATTTGGCATTTTATTATTAATGAAAATGTTTATATCCTTGCAAAGCTTTTAAATTTTGATTTAAAATTATAAAAAAATTAATTACAAAGGTCACTAGCATGAAATTTTGGTTTTATGTAACTCAGGGGGCTTTATGAGAAACAAGTCAGTGTCTGACTTTTTTAGGGGGCCTTTGGGGTTTAAATTTTTAGAAAAAAAAAAAATAACTGTTTGTATTCACCCCCATTTGGTTTTAGGGGCCCCCCAGCTCCGGCCCCCCCTCTTCATTGGTCTCTACCAAAATCCCCCCTCTCCCTGCTCCAAACTTTTTTCATACATCTTCAAAAACTATGTATGGTACCCGCCTCCACACGTCTACTGTCCTCCAGTGTCGTCAGGCCGATTTCCTTAACCTTTTTTCGTAGGGCACCCCCACCCCCTGGAACTAGCCTTGTTGCAAACCTTTTCACTTTCTTTTAACTTGACGTGCTTGACCAGGGTGGGTTCCAAACCTTTTGGGGTGTTTTACCTGGAGTTTACCTGTATATATATATATATATATATATACAGGAAACCCAGGCCAAAACACAACACCCGTTTGGGAAACCCCCACCCGGAATTAAGAAAAATTAATCGTGCTGATTAGGTAAAACTGGTCAATTAGCAAGAACTCATCTAAAATTAAGTTCTTTTTTAAAAATTTTTTCTTATACGTTTAAAGAAAATATTTTTCATTTATGTTAATGTAAGAATTTATAATTTTGTACCAAGAGAAACTTTGAAAACCTACCTAACCTTTTTTTTCTATGCATGTTACAAGTGTACAATGTTATTGGTAGTTACATTTATAAAACTGTAATTTCAAGGTGAGCCCCGGATGCCATGGCATTAAAGGGGGCGGTTTATTCTAGAGACTTATTCACTAAGTACTTAATGCTAAAGAAATTGATTGAGTTTATTCTAGTTCTGTATTATTTAAATTATAATATGGTTATACATACTATTAAAAGACAATAAAGAGGAGGGGGGAGGTGTTGATTCACCAAAATCCCCCGGCCCCGGGGCTTTACCAGATGGCGCCCCCGGCTCCGGCTCCCTGGCGTGGGAGAGCGGGGCCCCGAAGTCTCCCATGGGGGGGGGTACCCCTCGGGGGGGAAAAAAACTGGTCCCGGGCCCAGCCATTTTCTGCCCACCAGCACGAGGCAGGAGGTAAAATGGTTGCGGGCCCCTCGGGGGTCTGCCACCTTCCCCGCCCCAAGGGGGCTGACAGGAAGGACAGGCTTGGGAGCCGCAGATGGTAACAAGTACCCTTTGGGCCTAACCCCGCCCTAAAAAGGGGTGGGCATGGTGATCGACCACAATACAAGAGAAATTTTTAGTTTAATCTAGTTGGGATAATTTTTTTTCAAGTTACAGTATGTTGATGCTATACTAGTATAATAACAATACTGAAAATTTTTTTTGGTTTCTTCTAGAAAAATTTTATTTTTAAATTAAAAAAATGATGATACTATAAGATTTTAAATGACAAAAAGTGATATGAAATTGCAACAAGTGTTAAGGAGGATGAACATATCAAATTGAGATCATCTTAAGTAAAATAATATTGGGGAATTTAGCCCAACCCAACTAAATATATTTTAGATACCTTTTTTCATTAATTTAATAATAAACAAACACAATGAAATATATTTTTTGTTATGTTCAAAATGATTTTTAAAGGGAAAATTTTTGCATACACAAATTTTCACTTGTCTTATATGGCAAGGTGAGCGTTGCTATTTAAGCCAAAATCTCAAGTTATACCTAATCATCAGGCAAATTGTCAAGAAGTTAGACTTTGGGTTTTTGTCCCGACTCTTTCTCTTTTACTTCAGCTCTTCCTCTCCCGGCTATTCTTCGTCTGTCCCCACTTCCCCCCCGCCCCTAGTGGGGCCTTACCTGTGAGTCTGAACCAACTAACTTACCTAATCCCAAAAGACAAAATATATATATATATATATATATATATATATATATATATATATATATATATATATATATATATATATAATATATATATATATATATATATATATATATATATATATATATATATATTTTTTTTTTTTTTTTTTTTTTTTTTTTAAAAGTTTGGGCCCTCTCCCCCCGAGGCAGGGTGACCCAAAAAAAAGAAAACCCCCAAAAAAGAAAATACTTTCATCATCATTCAACACTTTCACCACACTCATACATAATCACTGTCTTTGCGGGAGGAGTCGGGATAGACAGCTGAGAAAAGCCCCTCCCAGCTGTCACTATCTCAGACCCCCCCTTTTTAAAGTGCAGGCATTGTCTTATTTCCAGGACTAAAGGCCCAACTAAATCAATTAACTGGTTTCCCTGAATCCCTTCACAAAATGTTACCCTGCTCACACTCCAACAGTCGTCATGCCCCAAAAAACCATTCGTCTCCATTCACCCCTATCTAACACGCTCACACATGTTGCTGGAAGCCCAAACCCCTCCCCCCACAAAACCTCCTTTACCCTTCCTCCAACCTTTTCTGGACGCCCCTTACCCCGCCTTCCTTTATAGATTTATCCCTCTCCAAGTCATTCTACTTTGATCCATTCTCTCTAAATGACCAAACCACCTCAAAAACCCCGTCTTCAGCCCTCTGAAAAAATATTTTTAAAGTAACTCCACACCTTCCCCAAATTTCCACTTTCCCGGAATTTTTCTGCATAATATTTACACCACACATTCCCCTTTTAGACGGGGACATCTCCACTGCCTCCAGCCTCCTCCCCCTCCCAGCATTTGAAAACCCATGCTTCACACCCATAAAGAGTGTTGGTCCACTATACTTTCGTACATTCCCCTTTTTTTGCCTCCATGGATAACTTTTTTTTCACCCCAGATACCCAATGCACCACTCACCTTTTTTTCCCTTTATCAATTCTATGGTTAACCTCATCCTTCATAAACCCTCCCTTTACACGTCAACTCCCCAAAAATCTGAAAACATTTACTTCTTCCCTAATCCCCCTCTCCAATGTGATATCCAATTTTTTTTTATTTAAATCGTTTGATACCCCCATCACCTTACCCTTTTCTATGTTCACTTTTAACTTTCTACCTTTTCACACTCTCCCAAAAATCGTCCACAACTTTTTCAACCCTTTTTTTTAAATTATTAAACACAGTATCATCAGCAAAAAGTAAAGGGGCAACTCCCATTTTGCATTTAATTCTCCATAATTTAATCCCCCCCCCCCTCCCCCAAAACCCTAGCATTTACCTTTTTCAACCCCATCTATAAATATATTAAAAAAACCATGGTGACATTACACATCCCCGTCTAAGACCTACTTTTACCGGGAAGTAATCTCCCCTCTCTCCCTACACACCCCAACCTGAGCCTCACCCATCCTCATAAAAACTCTTTACAGCCTTCAGTAACTTACTACCCATTCCCCTACACTTGCAACATTTGCCACATTGCCCCCTATCCACTCTATCATATGCCTTTTCTAAATCCATAAATGCAATAAAAAATTTCACCCTTTTATATATATATATATATATATATATATATATATATATATATATATATATATATATATATATATATATATATATATAATATAAAATAATATAAAATATATATATATATATATATATATATATATATATATATATATATATATATATATATATATATATATATATATATATATATATATATATATATATTTCTTTTGTTTCCCTTTTTTCTTCTGCACTGACTTCACAAAGCTTAAAATTCGATTTAAATTTTTTTAAAAGACTGTTTGAATAAAACAAGTTTTCCCCAAATCTTTTTTTTTTAAAATAGACCCCTTGACATGAGAGATCGTCCTTTTGATGATTTTATGGTTATTCTTCAAAACATTTTTGAAATTACAAAAAATACAGGAGAAAGAAGCATTCAAAATATTGAGAAAAAAAAAATACCCCTTTTTTATCAAGCTTTTCCCATCAGAATGGCAACATAGTATGTTGGATCATTGCTATAATAAACTCAGAAGAATTTGTAATAATCTAAAAAACAAACTAAAAAAGAAAATTAGATAATTTAATTGAAAATAGTGATTGGACAAAGCACGCAAATAACAATTTTGTAATTAATTTTACCCAGATGAAAATTAGATAAAAATAAAACTGCTGCTCTTGGTTTCGGTTTAATTTTTTGCAACTTAAAAAAAACTTAATAATGTTGAAATTGAAAAAAGCCTTTTGTAATTTAAAAAAATCCTCTGATTTATCCACTGTTGAAATTAATATTAGAAAGGGGGGAGGGTATATTTTCAATGTTAAAACAAAATATTCCCAATTGCCCTAAAAAGTTTTTTTAAGTCTTATGTTTTTTTTTTGGGTAATAAAAATTTGCGTCTTACTAAAGCAGATAAAATTAATGCAATTGTAATTATGAAAAGAAACCGATTACCAAGATAAAATGAATAACCTCCTGGGATGATTTTGAAACCTATTCTAAACTTAGAAAAGAACCCCCAGAATCTGTCAACAGCAATTTCAATAAAACAATAAAACATCTATTAAGGGCAAAGATGAATTAATTAAAAATTTACTTCCACTAATCCATCTTTACCTTATATGTATGGTTTTAATAAAAACACACAAACCTGGTAATCCTGTTAGACCAATTTTTAGCTCTATATTCAGTTTCTTATAAACTTTCTAAATGGCTTTTTGGGATTTTTTTGAGCCCAATTTTTGGGAAAAAATTTCTAATTTTAATGTTAAAAACAACGTTTAGTTGATAAATTAAGCACCTTGACTGTTTTTAAATGATTTCAATATGGTTAGTTTTGATGTTACCTCCTTGTTTAAAAAAGTTCCAGTTGATGATTTACAAAAGGTTCTTATCTGAAGAACGGGTTAATTATGATTTACCATTGCCAGTTCCTACTATCTTTAAAAACTTATTAAACTTTGTATTGTTGATGCAAAATTTGTATTTAAGGGATGATTTTTACACTAGAAGTTTGGTATGGAAAATGGGAAATCCTCTTTCCCCTGTTCTTAGTAACTTATATAGGGAAATTTTTTGGAAACAAGATTGCTTAACACTATCCTTCCCAATAGGGGCTAAGTGGTATAGATATGTTGATGATATTTTGTCCTTATGCCTAAGGAAGTAGATATAAACCATTTCCTTGTTAAATTAAATGGCTTAGCCATTCTATAAATTTTACTGTTGAATTCGAAGTAAATAACTCTTTCCCCCTTTCCCTAGATTTTTTTTATTATTAAGGGTAACATTGTTTTTAAAATTTAAAATTTACAGAAAACCTACAAATAATTGTTCCTATGTCCCTATTACCTTCACATCAAGATAGAGTTAAAGTGTCGGTTTTTTCTTCAATGTTTTGGGGGAGCTTTACGTATTTGTAGTCCAGAGTTCATAGATGAAGAAATTCTAAAATTTATGAAATAGCTAATGATTTAAAATCCCCAAAGAAACATAATTGATAAATTTTTTTAAAATAGCTAGGAATATTTTTAAACCCAAAAAAGGGGACAAAACCTTATTAAACCCAAAAAATATTTTGGGTTTTCCCCCTTACCATGAAAACTTGGTTGATATCCCTTTCCCTTTTCTTAAAAATTTTTAATATAAAAGTTGTATTTAAAAATCTTGATACAGAAAAAAAAGACTTTTGAAAAAAAAATTTCCCCAAAATGCTGACGGATGTTCCCATAAGATTCCCTGAAAAAATGCGATAAAGTTTTTTTGGTCAAACTGGTAAAAGTCTTGAACTAAGGGTTTAAAAAAAACATAAATATAGCATTAGGGCTGGACAAGATTCTAATGCCCCCTATTTTTCTGTGAGGATTTTAACCATCCCAAATTTATTTTCAAAAAGCTGAGGGAAAGGGTTTTATCAAGCAAGTCCATGGTTGAGAGAAATATAATAGAAATCTGTTTCATTAAAAAGTTTTGAAAATAATATGAATATTTCTTTTGGTTTATATAAATTGGATTTAAAATTTTTAATTAATAAAATTTGGGAAGAATTTAATAATAAATTGGACTAATCTTAATTCTTTGGGGAAAAGTTTCAGGTCCTTTTTTTATGTTCCTCTTCACAAGTCGGGGGATGTTACGCTACCTGGAGGTGTAGTCTTTGTTAGTGTGATGGACGGGGAGGTGTAGTCTCCCCCCCCATATAAGCCCCTTTTTGTCATGTTTCCTGTTATAGTTCCTTGATAATGTGAAATAGTCACGAAAGCGCTTGGAAAATTTTTTCTATTTTTTTATTGTGGTTTTTTTGCATATTTTTTATATCACCCGTTTTTCCGGGTCTTTTGCATATATATATATATATATATATATATATATATATATATATATATATATATATATATATATATATTATATATATATATATATATATATATATATATATATATATATATATATATATATATATATATATATATATATATTTTTTTTTTTTTTTTTTTTTTTTTAACAAGTCGGCCCCCCACCGAGGCAGGGGGACCCAAAAAAAAAAATCCCCAAAAAAAAAAAACTTTCATCATCATTCAACACTTTCACCACACTCATAAATAATCACTGTTTTTTGCAGAGGAGCTAGATACGACAGCTGAGAAAAGTCCTCCCAGCTGTCACTATCTCAGACCCCTCCTTTAAAGTGCAGGCATTTGTCTTTCCTTTCCAGGACTCAAGTCCAACTAAATCAATTAACTGGTTTCCCTGAATCCCTTCACACAATGTTACCCTGCTCACACTCCAACAGATCGTCATGTCCCAAAACCATTCGTCTCCATTCCTCCTATCTAACACGCTCACACATGCTTGCTGGAAGTCCAAGCCCCTCGCCCAAAAACCTCCTTTCCCCTTCCCCAACCTTTTCTGGACGACCCTCCCCCCGCCTTCCTTCCCCTACAGATTTATACGCTCTCCAAGTCATTCTACTTTGATCCATTCTCTCAAATGCCCAAAAACCACCTCAAAAACCCCCTCTTCAGCCCTCGACAAATACTTTTAGTAACTCCACACCTTTTCCAAATTTTCCCCATTCCGAATTTTCTGCATAATATTTACACCACACATTGCCCTTAGACAGGACATCTCCACTGCCTCCAGTCTCCTCCTCGCTGCAGCATTTGCAACCCATCTTCACACCCATATAAGAGTGTTGGTACCACTATACTTTCGTACATTCCCTTTTTTGCCTCCATGGATATATATATATAAAATCTTTGCGACAATTATGCATATACGGCCTTGTGGCGCAACGGATAACGCGTCTGACTACGGATCAGAAGATTCCAGGTTCGAATCCTGGCAAGGTCGGGGCTCTAGTTTTGTTTGCTCTTCCTGAGTTTTATATTTTAAATGTTTTCAAATTCTTTCTTTCGACGTCATTCCAATATGTACGCTAATGGAAGTGACATGCATTAAGTTAATAAAATACTATATGAGAAAATTACGAAATCGTAAAGGAAAACGAAGTGGACTAGGAGGTATAACTTGTGTATAGTGGTACCCCAGCCCTGGCTCACTAAATTCCCTCGTACGTTGAATACATAAGATATTAAGTAAATAAGTAAATGGAGTAAGTTTATTTATGTGCAGGTACACATAAATACAGTTACATAAATTATTATACACAGCAGAGTATGTGTTGATTACTCAGGATAACCCAAAAAGTCAGACAGTGACTTATTTCCACGTGGGTCCTTAAATAGGTGTTAAAAGCACGTAGCTGTTATGAGCACATAAAAGGCACAATCTGTAGATTTAATGAGGTGAAAAACTAAATAGGTACAAAATACAAGAACAAATCTATATTACAAAATTGTTGTACATACAAAACATGCAGTAATCATACGCCTATGTGATGCATACATAACGGCAAGTTTTACAATGGTCTTGTATATTATATTAAGAAAAAATTAACAAAGCATAACCATTATCAAGTCATTATGACTTGTATCCATTGGGGGAGTCCCTATGTTACACTTTATTTAAGTTACGTCGGAATATATACATACTTCTTATCCTCTACTCTTAGTTATATTAAAGGTAAGTCAACACGAGAAATGAATATACATCAGATCAAAGCTACATTATGAATACATAAACAATACAAAAAATTCACTATCGTTCCTTTCTGCTGCCTCATTTAGTAAATATTCCACCCATTCGGTTGTTATTTCCATGGATAATGTTCGTTCCTGGTACTCCCTTTGTGAATGATCAGGGTGTGATTGGGTAAGGATAAAATGGCCAAAGGACTGGTAAGGATTGGGTAGGAAGACAGGTGATAGAATAATTGTATATACTGAAATAGGGGTAAGGATATATTAAGGATTAGGGATTTTATTTCTTTGCATAGTTTTACAATGTGTAATTACAATATTGATTTGCTAAGTACAAAGAAAGCCAGAAGGGATTTCAGGTGTAAGTTTATTCAGGTATACACAAATACAATTATATACTACATAGATTATCATACATAGCATATATGTAGAGAACCCAAGATAGCCCAAAAAAGTCAGACAAAGTGACTTATTTCCACTGGCGTCCTTTTAATACCTTATTATTATACTATAAAGGAGAAAATATCTTATTAATATACTATAAAGAAGATATACTAGGAATAAGATAAAATGAGTTATTTACATTTACATGTAGTATGTAGTGGATCTTACGTCTCTTGTTTGTAAGATGTGTCATGTAGAAGTAGGTACGTGGGTAAGTAACCATGTAGGTAAGTAGGCACGTGGGTAAGTAGATACATAGGTAATTAAGTCATGTTTTTATTTAAGCATAACAAAAATAAGTTTCAATTCTTGCAGTGGTCTTGGACACACATGTTTGAGACACAGACATGCGGCATACAGAACGAAATTTAGTAAGCAATGAGGATCATTTAGGATGCCCTCGTACTGCCAAAATTTTAAATATGCAGAAAGAACTTGATATTCCAAGCATCAGAGATCGTGTTACTGAAAGAAATATCCTAATTGGGGTTAATATGCCAGGCAAGCCCATTCAAACCCATGCACAGAAGCCTCCAAACTTTCCTCAGCACTGGTGAACATCCCTCCAGATGGATCGAAAAAACTGGAACCGACCTCCGCATGAATCAGATACATGATCTGTGGCAAGTAAGGCAACAGCGGCACTTCTCCGCTCCATGGAATATTACCCCATTCCAAACTACCATCCCTCCATTTCCCCCAAACTACTTCTTAAATCACAACCAAAGCTTCGCCTGAAGCCAAACATGATGCCTTAAACTGTATTGATAATTTAGCCAAACAGCACACTCTCTCACAAATTATTTACGTTGATGGTTCTGTTCACCAATCCACTGGTGCAGCTGGTAGTGCTGCTGTTGTCATACAGAGTGATGGCTCTCTTAAAGAAATTGGAGCACGCATCAATAACTGGGCCTCTACCCTTCAGACAGAACTGTTTGCCATACTCCTTGCACTCAAATGCGTCCATGTATCTAAGGTTAACTCTTAATTGTAACTGATTCTCTGTCATCCATAAATGCTCTCAACTCATCAAGTATAACTTGTAGCATGCTCGTGTCAGAAGCCAGGCACAGGTATGGTAGGATTCTGGATAGTAGAGTCAGAGTGCACATGCTGTGGATTCCATCTCACATTGGTCTTCAGATGCATGATAGAACTGATAAATTGGCTAAGTTTTATGCTTTCAAAGAGGGGATAGATTACAATCTTGGCTTGTCAGTTAGCAGTTTGAGAACAATAATACGAAAAGAACTTCAACTGAATTTTATTGACTTAAGACACAGGGAGTTTGACACCAGTCAGTCCATCTATCATCACTCTATCATGCAGGAGGAGCCACATGTCTATGGTGCATCCAACAAAATAAGCAGACTCTTGGATGTCACTACGCCCGCCTCCGGCTGGGTTACAAGTATCTTTGGCAGGTTAAATCACCACCACCAGATGTAGACCAAACAAGATGTAAACTTTGCCAGTTGGATTATTGTCACACCCTGCGTCATTATGTACTGGAGTGGATAAAATTAATGAATTCAGAGACTACTCATTCAGAAATGTTCAAGATATGTTTTAGTTGATATCTTTATTATCCCATACCCATCCTTGGGTCAAGATATGTCAAAGTATATCACATGTTATTACAGACCATTCTGGAAAAATACCCTGACTTTGCTCCCTGTAAATAAAGCATTGACACGTGTGTGTGTGTGTGTGTGTGTGTGTGTGATGTACATGTGTGTATGTGTATGTGTGTATGTATATACATGTATGCGTGTGTATGTGTATATGTATATGTGTGTGTGTGTGACCCAACAATTAAAATTTGCACCAATAACTCATTACAGTTGTGGCTGGGTGTAGACTAATAGATTGCTCATTGCTTTATAATTTGTTCATGAGTGCAACCATGTACAGACGTAAGTAAATTTACTTACATGATTCATTACCTAGTAACTAGTGAATTCATTACCATTGTACCTTGTTCAGCTATCAAAACTTTGGGGCCCAGTCTCTGGACCCTATATACCTCTGTAATCTGCAAATACCTTTGTAACTTGTCATGATTGTGACCATCTGAGTTCATTACCTTTGTAACTTGCTCAGCTATCAAACTTTGAGGCCCAGTCCCTGGACCCATTATGTACCACTGTAATCTTTTGACTACCGCCCACAGGATGGGTATAGGGTGCATAATAAAGATATCAAACTAAAAACAGATATTGTTTGACTTCATTAGGTTATCCTCCTATAAATCTATATAATGTGCTTAGTGCCTCAATATATGCCCTAAAGACCATTGTTAAAAATTATTTTCTGAACACTGAGCTAAATATAAAGTTAAATAGATTTACCTTGATTAGATTTTGCCACCGAAGTGGCTAGTTTATTGTGCACCCCATATCCATCCTGTGGACGGTAGCGCAAGAGCATATGGATACACAAAAGGCCTAGGAACTTGGCCCCAAAAGGGTTAACAGGTGTACATATGGATTTATATCTACAGTTCACTTATCTGTTGCAAGCAAATTTAGGACATTTGCTTAGTATATCTGGTATCTTATTTTCATTAATAAGATATCTTGACATGTCACATAGGTTATTATACTGTCTATCTCTGTATTCCTCAATAAGTGGACAGTTAAGCACATAGTGTTCAAGACAGTGACCATATGCCTGATCACATAATTTGCATTTAGTTTGATCATCATCTGTGTGTCTCCAAAACTGCAAAGAAATATTTGTACTGGCCACTACAACATCAGTCAAGTCTGTTCACATTGCAAGTGGCTCCATAAACATACTTATCTACGTTCATGTTATCATAGTGGGTTATAGATCTACTCAGGCTTCTAACTGCATTCCTATAACAATCATTTTCATTATTTACTTCTCTCTAATATTATTCCTAATGCTAGACACAGATATACCAAAGTTATATTCTACATTCTCCTTCTGGGTACTCTTCTTGGCTAACATATCAACTTTATCATGGAGCAATAATCCAATGTGTGACGGGATCCATAGCAATTGTACATTAATTCCTTTGTCCCGGATTTTGAGTATCTATACCTGGCTTCTCCAATGAGCATGTTGTTAGAGTCATTATATGAGTCAAGAACCTTCAGTGATGACATAGAATCAGTAATGATGATAGAGTCAAGCTCAGTGTCATAAGTTAGCTTTAGTACCATTAGGATTGCAAACAATTCAATTTGCAGAGTAGACGCCCAGTTGTTAATTTATGCCAAGTTCAACAAATTTATTATCGTTCTTAACTAGGAGGTGGCAACCAGAGCAGATGCAGCCCTGCCAGAAGACTCCTGTTTAGATCCATCAGTGTATATAACTTGTGATAACTTATTACTACCAGCTAGGCGAGAAATTTCTTCTTGAGCAGTTGCTTTAAAGTGATTTAAGGAAGGAATTACTAGCAATGAGCTTCTTGGGAGGGACTTGCAGATATATTATATTAAATGAACACATTTTCCATGGAGGGGTGAAATGCTCTTGTTGTCTACAGTAATACAGTTCATGCAGGTTATAAAACAATGTAATTGCACGTTTTCACAATCCATTTATATCTGTGTGTATTTACTTTCTAGAAATTTAGTAAGATTCATTGTGGCAGTGTCTGGTTCATTTCTTAACATTCTAATACCAAGTACAGTGTTAATCTCAACAATCCTATCACTGATACTAGAAATACCAAGCTCCTTCATCATATTAAGAACCTTTGTAGATTTGGGACAGCCAAGAATAATTCTGAAAGCTTCATTTTGCATTAACTCCAAGGGTCGGAGAGAACTTTCTCTAGCTAATATCAACATGGGAGCAGCATAATCAATTAAGGACCTAACATAGGCTATGTACATCATTCTCACGATTCTCACATTAGCACCATAGTTGGGGTTGTAGCCAGCAACAGCTTTGAGAGCACTTAGCCTATCTTTGAATTTCTTATTTAGTTGTGGTATAGTGGATTTGTTAAAGGGTACATCTACACCAAGATATCTGTAAGTTTTAACGTATGTAGCTAATGTTTTCACCCTGCAAATAGATGGGTGGGGGATGTCGTTTGCTTGTTAATTTCTTTGTTTTAGAGGAAGATATTATGAGGCCTAGTCGATTACAAATTGCTTGAACTTCATTAAGAATGGTATACTTATGCCCTTTTTGTATGGATCATGATGTCATCAGCATAGTTTATGATAGCCTAAAAAAATTTTTTCCCCCTTGGGGTTTTTTGGGGAAGTCAAGTAATATTTTTACTTTAAAATGCATAAACAAAATAGACATACAATGCTTAACTGAATAATAATAATAATAATAATAATGTTATGATATCAGAGCCAGTAGGTCACAGTGCTTCCCAATTCTTATTATCTTCTGTTTTAGGGAGTCGACCTTGGAACTCTGACCCCTTCTTAATATAAACCCCCAGTCCCTCGCCCCCTGGTACCCCGTTCACCAGCTGCCTCCACCCCCCGTTCATCCACCTTCTTCCACTTACACAGACAACCTGTTAGTTGGGCAAGACTTGGGTAAAACATCAGCACAAAAAACGTGTGCAGTGTTAGGGTGGTGAGGAAAAGTGGCAAAACCTTGTCTATAAACATCCGATGCGCATGGTTTTTCCCAAATGTCAGGTGTTTTTTTTGGGGGGAAAAGCAAGCCCGCAGGGGTCATATCGCTATGGGGAACGGGGGTTGG